>JAIPRK010000620.1:0-162042 GCA_025469195.1 Chaitophorus viminalis
GTGTGTGTGTGTGTGTGTGTGTGTGTGTGTGTGTGTGTGTGTGTGTGTGTGTGTGTGTGTGTGTGTGTGTGTGTGTGTGTGTGTGTGTGTGTGTGTGTGTGTGTGTGTGTGTATGTGTATCTGAGTGTGTGCCTCCAGAGGTCAAGAAATATCTACCCCGATGGCACTAATATAAATGATATTATTACGTTTTTCTGATGCACGAGGAACATCATAAATTCTTAATTATAATAATACGCAAATAAATTATAATATAAGAGTAGATAATAGTTATAAAAATCGTAATAATAATTAATAGTTAAATAGATTCCATCACTCCATTCAGAATCTAAAATAATATCATTATAATAATGATAATAATAATAATAATAATAATAACATAAATATAAAAATAACATAATAACAATAATGTATTCGCGTAATGAAGAAGAATCAGGAAAAAAATAAACGTAATGGGAAGAAACGAAATGAGCAGTAATAATAATAATAATAATGAAAAAAAGGTAAGAGAAAAAATAACGTAACATAGCGCATGCGTGATAGGTGGTTTGGGGGGGTGGGCATATGGTGGATTGTCTCTAAACAGTTGTAGAGGAGAGCATATGCGACAGTCCAGACTCCAGTTTGGATTTATAAGGGCTTGGTTTCGCCGCACCACTTTCGGTAGCTCCCGTGCGAACATACAAATTTATATATTGTCGTATTTGAGTACAATATATCGGAATCATTTTCCAATTATTATTTATTTATTTATATTTTTACGTCGTTTTTGCAATATTAATTATCTATAGTTGTTAAATTTATTAAAATATACGAAAAAACGTTATGTAAATATAGTGAATATAGGTTTTTTTTTATTCGTCAATATATCTATAGAAATTTTGTTTTACTTAGACAAGAATTTATATCAAATCGAATAAAAAAAAAAAAACGATAACAAAATTTTAATCGCACAACGACCGTCTCGAATCTTTTCGGTAACATTTATATGCGGTGACTGTTTTCTCCAGTGGCAGCGTCGGCAGCGGCGGCATCTTGTTCAACAAAATCGAGTAAGTACACAACACTAATTGTTGGTATAATATAATTTTATTTCGCGTTTCGAAATATCGTACTCGTTGGTATTTTATCCATTTTTCCCAGCCCGGTAGTCGGTTTTTCTCAGCTCGTCTACAATTTATATTTTCCTTGCTAAACGCTCGTCGCCCTATCGCGGGTGAATTACCGTCACTCGCACTCGGCCGTTTATAGGCATAGTTCCAAAATATTTGACTACAAATTCCACGAGGGGATGCGACAACGCATTTAGACCGAAATACACGTGTGTACAAATGAATGTGAGTGTGCGTGTGAGGGAAATCGAATCATCTTATCTCTCGCATCCACCAGTCTATTACATCATTGTGTGCATTGTTTTTATTTTTTCCCCACAATTCTGCACAACAAAAATAGACTGTCTTGCTATTGATGTTGCTACTGCAGCGTCCCGATGAGATGAGTAATTGGCAAACGGTAAATATATTCGTATATAATATTGGCTGGTAACCAGGGACTCGTGTGTGTGTGTGTGTGTGTGTGTAACCGAAAATATAAAATAACGCGTTCGGGTATAATAATATAGGTACCTACAATATATTATATAGTTACCTAGCGAGTCATGCCATTGATATATTATTACATTGTTGCTCGGATCTGGATATTATATATGGCGGAAATAAATACGTTTTGTATAATATGTGATTTTTTTTTTTATCCATTTTCAATTCTAGTGGCGAATATCACGTGATTTTTATCCGTTATTGCGGTGATATCGCGTAAAAATGTTATATTGTGTTTCAAAAATAAAAGAAAGTCGAACAAAAACAACCCTCTTTCGATCATTGTTGCGCGGACCCTGTGGCAAAATCGTTTTTTATTTTTTTTTTCCAACTTGTCAGCTCAAACCTGCATCTGGTAAAATTCTCAGTAAGGGAATATATGATTTCGATCGATTGATTTTCACCGCTTTGAAGTTTGAACGTAACGATAACATAACCATGGTCTGCAACGCATACACCGGGAGTATACATGCGCTTACTACTGCAGCGGCGGTTGCATCAGACGCGTAATTTTTAACGTAGATATATTATCACGACCGTTTTGTCACAGGACAATATAATTATTACGTTAAATATAATAGAAGATAATTGTTATTGCAATCAATTAATAATACTTCACTCCGAGTGACACGAACAATATTATCAAATAATAATAATCGTATAATAATAACATGCACTGGGCATGTAAACCGCGATCAGCAACATTCGTAGTCGCGATAGCATAATTAAATACCTGTATCGATTAAATCGAAGGAAAAAAACCCGATACTTGCAATACACCTATAGGCGTTTTACTATGACTTAGCGTTCGATAGAAGTTGAAAACTGATTCGCCTCCAGTACATAAATCTGACATTAAAACATGAACAATTTACTCGGTATTAATTATTATTACTGTTATTATTATTATTATTATTATTTCTACTCGTTGAAGATATTTTTTTTCCGAACACCCGGTAGCTAGGTATAATAGAATATCCGCTGCCCAGCAATTTATTCCTAAAATAGTGAATAGAAAAAACAAGATCAATCTCATCGAAACATCGAATGTTCGAAATGATACGTATTTGGCAATAAATTCACCGAGAAGATAATAAAATAATATTTTAATATACGTACACGAGGAGCTGTTATTATTATCGGTTCATACGATTTTTGTCGGAATTGCAAAATTTTTATAGAGTCCACCTAATAAAAAAACGGGAACTGAATCTCTTGGTGTAGGTTTACACGACCGTGTCCGTCTGTGTGTATGTTACCATTACTGACTACTTATTATAGCACACTTATATCATATTATCTTTTTCGAAGCAGTGACTTCCCTTTCTAACATCTAAGATCTGTTTTTTCTAACACGCATTTTTTTTTTCACTATTTATACTTATTCATATACTAAATTATATATCTATATATACACGAAAATATAAACAGTTTTTGTTTTATTTTCTTATGTTTTTTGTAAATAAACTTGTTTTAGTCGTCTTTGTCCGTTTTTCTTTCTTTTTACTTTTTTGCTCCGTGTAAAATTAGCGACCAGTTGAAATATGAACCCGTAATATCCAGATCTCTCCCGTCCACCACCGCTCGTATTCGCTCCTAGCCCACAGACGGAAAAGTACACGCGGGTGGCGATGGTACCACGCGAAAGACGCGCATTGTTCGTCGTGCACAGAGAGAAACATCCTCTGCAACGTACTAGGGATGTCAATGGCTGATTATTGAACTATATTATGGTCTATAATAATATACTATTAATTGAAAGTATAAAATCAAAAATTAAATAAGTAATAATCGTATAACGTTTCGTATAACGTTTTGCTTTTTTCCCCTGTTTGTTTCTATTAGAATTTGTTATTATGTGTGTGTATGTGCTTTTTATTTATCCTTTTCGTCTGAATTTTTTTTTCTTTTTTCAAAACCTGTATAGATGATGATAGTGCGGTTGTGGTTAGTGATGTTAATAGCTGAGCTGTTGACCGTAGTCACATCCAAATCACCGATCGATGATTTATTACCACACAGCAGATCCATACCAAATACAACTATATTAAATTTAGATCTAATTCCTCAGGACATACTCTCCGAAAGATTGATTACCAGATTCAAAACAGTGTAAGTATTTATATAACATTACCATTATCATTATTGTTGTTATATTTATTAATTTTGTTATGCTTGAGACCAATTATACTTCACTGCAGTTCTTTGGTTGTGAATTAATCTCTGAAATCATTAAAATTACCTGATATAATACCGTTTGGATACTATACAATATTGGATGGCTGGTATAATACAATTTAAAATTGTTATTTTGTGTACACACTACAGACGATTTGATGGAATTTATACTTTACGTAACATGTTTTTGTAATTATGAAATGCGAACACTAATCCCGTATTTAATCTTATGATGAAAAAAAATACATACAAAAAACGATGTCGTTCGCTCAAATAATTTTAACTTCGCACGCATATGAATTGAACAGTTTTAATTTTCGGTTATCCTACACAAATATCGTGATTCGCTTATCAAAAGAATTCTAACATTTTTTTTGCTGTTTTTTGTCATATTCCAAAATAGAGTCAATCATCATTTATTATTGAAAGTGTATTTGTATATAATGCATTAATATTGCGTACGTGCCATATACAAAATTTTGGTGAGAAAAAAAAAAAATATTTTATCTCATCATTAGTATATCTTTTAAAAGCATTTATATACAATAGTCAAGATATTATATTAATATTATAAATTACATTTAAGTCGTACGTAAAATATATCAGACAGTCCTTATAATATTATTCTATAATAATAATAATTATGATATTGCAATAATCAAGGGCGCCCACAAACATTTTTACAGGAAGAGGGGTAAGATATGTACATAAAACTCTCGTATTCAACGGTTTGACCGCTATGGACTCCAAAACTATTTAACCGTTCTTGATAAACAATTTTATGAGCACTGAAGTGCGCAGGTTCAGCTAGTATATATTTATATTATTATATATATTATTATATATATATTTATAGCTATAACATATATTATTATACACTGTAAAGATGTATTTATTGAGTAGGTATATAACTTATTAGAAACTTGGTAATAAACCCGATGATACCATATGATTAACTTTATGTCTGTATATTTTCACCATATTATATGAGCTATGAGGCATCAAAATCTTATAATTTATCAAAGCTTCACTTATTATTTATTTATAATTTTATTTTATTTTATTTATTTATAGTTATTATATTAATCAACTAATTTTATAATATACTAAGATAATTACTCATTAAATAAAAATTGCATGAGCTTAGGTTCTATAAAAAATAATTTTATTGTTTCATCAAATTTATTCTATACAATTATCCATAAAAGTAGGTTTTTTTTTGGTGGATTAATCTTGAGTTTAAGTTATAATATACGTTAAGGTTATAATATAAGTTAACAAATTTCTGAAATAAAACACAAACCGATAGCTGACTAGTTAGATTTTAGACCACTATAGCATAATAAAATATTATGTTATCACATATTAGTTAATTAACTATTGATCTATTTTATCAAAAATACATACTTCGTGCGCTCGGACCAAGTTAAACCGACAATATTGATTGTGAATGTTATACTTATACCGCAGAATATAGACCACGACCACAAACTTTTCCGTGATATTCAGCAATTTGACCTACGACCTATTTTGTCTACTTATTAATGCTATACGGTTTACGGTACAACGACACACAAGTCACAATGAGTAAACAGTACCTATACAATTTCTTTAAAAAGATAGCTTTTAAAAATATTTACAAAAATATACCATATATAAACTGGCTCAAAAATAGTGGGAGGGGCATAGCCCCTAGCCCCCACTATCCCTCCCCCTAAAGGTGCCCTTAGCAGTAGTGATTTATAAATTTCTTCACAGCTACAAGGGATTTAATTGATAAATCTGTCAAAACAATAATATTATAAATATTATCTAAAAGAAATTACAAATATTTTTATACTCATGTTGTTATATAATTAATATTGTTGGCTATTAATTTATAATAATATTATAAACTATAGAAGTCGGAGCGTATATTATTGTGTATATCAGCAGTTCTTAACCTATGGTCCGCGGCCCCCTGGGGTCCGCGATACTCATGTCGGGGATCCGCGGCAGTTTTGAAGTTATCCAGTATTGAGTCCTATGTTCAAAAACTTGTGTCTCGAACGCAACACCAACCATCACATTAACCAAATAAAAACTTTATTTTGTGAATAGTAAAAATAAAATTATTTGTTTTACATTTTTATATGAAAAATTAAGTGTAATAAGAATAATTATAAATGTGTGTGTACGTGTTTTGTTGCGTTTACTTATATCTGATTTGTATAGATAACATGAGATGTTTAAAAAGGTATTGGAAAAAACATTGGCTGGGGGGTCCACGATTTCTAAAAAAATTTCATCAGGGGTCCATGATCTACTAAAGGTTAAGAACCGCTGGTGTATATCCCAGAATTTAAAGAAAAAACAATAATAAATCAATTTAATAATATTGTTAATGACATGTTATAATCGTCAAACTAAAAAACGGATGGGCCTCGCTTTGCTATACAGTTGGGGGTGGAGTGTACTTCGTTTATAGGATAGGTCATTATTACAATGAATTTGTTAAATTTGAATGCAATGATAGATATCATTGTATACGAATAACGATTCTGAACGGAGTTAATATGTTTCTCTAAAATGTGTATATAATAATATAGTATTTTATATTTAAATTGAATTATAATGCAATTTCGTAAAAATTTAAATTTAAAACAGTCATAAAACTTTTTCCTTTTGGTCCGATAGAAATTTTTTTATATATTTTTGAAGATTAGCTTATGGACAAACTAGTGTTAAAATTTTGAACCTTAGTTATAAACAGAAAAAATTTTATGAATTTTTATCTACAAAATAATTTGCAAATTATAGTGATTTTGACACATTTTATACAAATTTGAGATTTGTGGGCTTATAAAAAAAATTGAATGAAATGATCTCCGATATTTTTTAGTGACGATAATTTAAGCTTATTATAAACCTTGTATTAAATTTTCGAGAGTTTTCGGCCAGCCAATTAAATTTTATAGATGTTTAAAAAAAAAAATTTTACAAAAATCGAAAATTTAAATTGTCTATAAATAAGTCAAAATACTTTGAAAACTTAACCATGTATAGAGAACACCAATATAAAGGTTTGGTGAAAATTTCAAGTTGTTGCGGTTTTTCGTTTTTGAGTGAGAGCATTTTAAAAAAATGTTTTTTGTAAAAACGTGAATTTGCGTAAAATTTCTCGTTTTTTCGTAATTTATTTTTTTATTGTTTTTTTCGATTTTTTCAAAAAGTATTAAAAAACTTGGATTTTTGACACACTTAAGTACCATCTAAATTCTTTTTCCTTTGAGAAAAGTTGCTGTTTGAGAAAATCGAAGCATTTTTACTACCAAAAATCGTGTCCTCAGACACAAAAAAAAAATATAAAAAAAAAAAAAAATAACACACATCATTGTAAAACCAATAGATTCTATCACTCAGTTCAGAATCTAAAATATATTACATATTATATTTTACATTATACATACACGCATGCACTGACCCATAATGGTAAATTTATCATGAATCTTAATCATTGAGTAACACTGTTACCTATACATTTTTCTCCGGAAACAGATTATAATTATTATAATAATAATATTTTATGATATAATAACTAATTTAATCGTTTAAGTGGAAAACATAAAAATTAAAACGCTACTATAGTTGTGTATAAAATTTATATTTTTCTTCATTCATAAATTTAATAATATAGTCCTAACATAATATGTAACATATTACATAATAATATAATGTACATATATAATATATTTATTTAGAATCTAATCGGATTATTTTAATATACTCTTTCAGTTATATATACCAATCCTACATTCCATTAAAATTACGTTTAATGTGATGTGAACGCATATAGCAAACGAACAATTATTTTTTTAGCCTTCTTTTTTTCTGTTCCGACCTGGGTGATAAGTACTTTAAAATAAATTCGTCAGTTAAATATATCAATAAATTTTCTTATGGAAGACAAAGTATATAAACTTAATTTTAAAGCTAGTTCGTCAGCTGTTATGCAATTAGTCACAAATTTATTTTATAATTATTTTATATCTGAAGAAGTGAGATGGTATTTTTTTCAAATTATTTATGTGGCCAGATTGCAATGAATTCCATGGTTTGATCGTACTAGTGAACAATGTATGAAATAGATATGATCATTTTTTTTTTTTGAAACGTCCCCACTGACCAGGGATAATTGCACTTCGAACGCGAAAACTTATAATTTTCTACCTATAAATTTTATTGTAATAAGTTATCGTAAAAAAATATATATATATATATTAAAACTACAGCGTGCAGCCCGTTGAAAATACTCCGTCTTTGTTAACATACTGTATAGTGAATATAAGATAAAATAAATACATACAAAATGCACTGAGTACATACATGCAATTACGTCACTATACGTACTATGCATAAATAGTGTGGTTGGATATATATTTTTTTTTCATCTATAAATTATGACCGATGCCGAGGCTATTCTTGGGAACGTGGACATAATAACAGTGCATGCGTGCGGTTATGTTAGTAAGAACGCATTTTCGTTTTATTTGGATTGTTAAAATTGCGCAACATATACTGCAAAAGATTATAATATAATATAGTTACCAAATATTGCAAATCGATTGTACTCGAACAGAAAAATTTTTATTTTTACGATTTTTTGGATCAATCGCATCATATAATAATCTATATATTGTATAGCAGTGGTAATTAACCTTTTTTATTTCAGTGCCCCCTTTATCGTAATAACTAACTGCTAACGCCCCCCCCCTCTCATGCAAAATCAAATTTTCTTCTTATAAATATTATTTTTAATCTCCGAATTTAAAAAAGCTACCACCCTCTCAACTATCACCCCCCCCCCCCCGAAGAAACCAAAATGCCCCCAAGAGGACGGTACCACCTCTGTTAAGAATCACTGTTGTATAGTCATTGATCGCGGATAAACATATTAATAATCATTTAAAATATATATAATATTTTATCGTCCAGCAGAAATATTGTTCAATATTTTTCAATAATTACTATAATTTTCTTCGATTAAATTTTACAATAAGTAGATACCTCCCACCGGATAGTGTTGTATCAAAGATATTCGTAATGAATACATAATTGCGTCAAAACCAAAGTAATTATAATTTGACTAAATGATTGATTTAATTTTTTTCTTTTTATTTGCGTTTTTGTTTTGACATTGTACTACAAAAATTCTTATTAAATTAAAACAAAGATAACTGTATACAAGTTGAGTATAAACAATTTTGTAGAATAAACATCACAATCGATAAAATTATAATATTTCAAATGTATAAAATCAATTTATCTCATTAGTCAAACAAGTTGATTTTATTTTATAGGATTCGTGATATTGATAAATTATAAAAGCTATATAATCATAATTCGGGACCAAATAGACTGTAGTTTATTGAGACTTGATATTTTGGCCATAATTATTGCCTTGCTATTAGATAGAGGCAATTATGTTAAATTAAAATATTGTTAAGTATAGCAAAGGAATTAAATAAGAATACTGGAATGTTTATTGTAAATTTTTATGCGTAATTGTATAAATACTACACATATAATTACTCTTTATCGGTCCTTTATTTCGTTAGCCTTAGGCTCTTACAACTCTCAGTCTGTGGCTGATACACACGCGCAAAATAATAATATTATATACTTACACAATACTCGTGTTTCGAATAGTTGTCGATCGTCTAGCAATAGTGTATTTATCAAGTTTCGTGTACTTTATGAATCACTGCAGTATATTATCAATTAGATAATATTTTCTCAGTAAAAAATGCGTACCAAACGCTAACCTTGGAAATCACGGTCTACCGCTCCATAGGTAGCTGGCCGCCATAAATAAATTCATTTCTCATCGAATGCAGTTTTTTTTTGCAGTTTAAAAAAGATAAATAAATCGTCCCTTGGACGTATCAAAATTTAAAACTACAATATAGAAAGAAGGAAAAAAACTGTATAGAATTAACATTTTGCACATGCGACGGAAAATAATTAGTAAATAGAAGTTGAGTGATTCATAACCGTAGACATTGGCCAAGTCGATCACTTCAAACATATATATAATATTATGCTGCGTACGGCGCGGCGGAGGGGATTTTTTTTTGTTCTTCAGACGACCAGATGTTGAACACAAACGATTATTCAATATTAAAATATATTCTGAACGGTAACGTTGACTTAAAAATTAAAATAATCGAACGAATCTACGCAATATCATGATTTAACGATACGTTCGAGCCAAGTTTATGCGCTGTATATTATGGTACCTACATCGTGCGTGCGTAATATAAAAAAAAAGCGACGAATTTCCCACAAAGTATTATTACGATGAACCGAAACAAACCGTAAAAATATAATTACGTGTAAAATAACACATTTTTTGAATAAACAGTTAAAATACCATTTATTTTAATTTAATTTTTTCCCTAACAAAAATAAGTAACTTGAATAGATATTATAATATAGGTAGGGCGAGTTACAGTAAATTAAATATATTTTTTCAATGGTTAGAATATTGAAAACTATTTTTTTCTGCGTTCCGTTTTGAAAGATATAATAATTCCGCTATATAATTATTATTGTGAGAAAAAAAAAAACAAAAAATAAATAAACTATAACCATCGTAAAAGACTACTTTAACGTTTATAATCACATAAACGCAATATAATAAAGGTGCATCGAAAACTATTATCGTAGAGTTTAACCGCTTACAAATTAATAATACACGTAAAATGAGCCGAAAGTAAAAAAATCGACGATGAGCCGCCGCCGCATGGTGGACGTCAACGTCCTCGATGATAAAACAGTTTTTTGTATTATATTTTAATATCATAATGTATTATTATAATAGTTCCGCTTTTGGATCATCAAAATGTTATTACGGAGAGTTTCTGGTCTGTCGTCCTCCTCCCTCCGTGCTGTGCTCTTTTCACCCGCGTACGTCGACAACGAACACGCGAGAGTCAAATATCTGCGTACAATACGAGACCAAAAATATTATGATATATAAATATATAATATATATGTATTATAATGTGGATATATTATAATAACCAGTGTTCGAACACAACGGAACAACGGTAATTCCTTTTTCTTTTCTTTTTTTTTCATCGTTCTTTCGTTTCGTTTTATTTTTATTTTTTTTCTCGCGCAGAATCGCCGAACATAATAATGTGTTTTTGGCGGAGACGCGTCATCATCATCCGTTCGCCGACCGGTGCATCTCACGCATAATATTACTATTAAACCTACTACCGATACCGGTTTCGCGCGCGAGCGCATTGACGACGATTTCGCACAGTTCGCATAGGTCACCATCACCCGAGTCCGACAACCCGAAAAGGTGCATTGATAACGCACAATATGTATTATGATATATTATAAGCGTGCGCACAAACCGCATTGTAGAGGCTATAAATATAAATTCATAATAATAATAACGCTAATAACAAAAAAATAAAAAAATAAAAATATGTCATCGCGTCGAAAACGAACGAAGAGAATATTATTAAAGCGAATAGGATGGTAATGAAAAATGTTTTCCACCGAACAGAATGGAACAACTGGAATATCACACAACGTCATTATGTATAATGTGGTGTATGATAATAATAATAATAATAATAATAATAATAATAATAATAATAATAATAATATAATACCTGCAGCACGCCGTTTGACCTCTGACGTTGACTTTTTGGATAACAACAATACAACAATCACTATAATACATACGTGTATACAACGTATACAACGCTTCCTTGCGATTTCAAATGTACAATGTCCGCATTATTTTACCGTAGACACGACCAAAATTAGCTTTAGCCCAGTTAATGCGCACACGGACACACGCACGCACATGCACACGAACACGTCCTGTATGCATCTAGACGCCGTTGAAAAAAATTTCGTGTGCGAATGTACGAATCGAAATAATATATCTGCTCGTGCGAGCGCAGTGCCGACGACATAATAATGATATATTATATTATATAGTAATATTGGTATTATAATATATATATATATAGGTATATTATGTTTTCACGTTCGTTAGGTAGATATTATTTTTTCATTCCGGTTGGATTCAGCGCATCCCTTTATTGCACTCACTTGCTGCTCGCATAATAATAATAATAATATGGACCTGTCGAATCCTGGACTACTATAATAATCTCTGCGTTCACGGATTACCCTCTTTGGTGATGCCAACGATCCCTGTATGTATAGGTACTACCATGTAGTAGTTGATATCGATCCGTTGAGGCACGCAGACCGCAGTAAAGTAGCCTTTAAAACTACGGACCCCTTGGTTATGCGACTGTAGAACTAACATTTCTATATTGCATTACCATGTTTTTTCCTTCGGTCTAAATTTATTGTTTATCAGCTATGTGTACACGATGTGGATTATTTACCAAAAACCAAATGAGGAAGAACAATTGTTTTATAAATTCGCATATTTAAAATTTTTGGTAATCTAAAGAAATTGTATTTATTTAATGAAAGTATATAAATAAAGTACTAAATTGACTTGAAAACTAAACATGAATAATCGATTCAACACACTTTTAATAATTCGAAGAATAATAAATGGTCAATATGAAACGAATGACGATGTTTTATAATATTACTCTTACTGCAGGAGAAATCGTGTCATTTAAATATGCTCCAAAAACTTCGTGTAAAGCGGAAAGAAGTTTTAGTCAGTAAAAATCCATTATTTGTTCAATTAATCGTCAGTCATCATTCATATTTGTGAGTTTAAAACAACACATAATATTACAGCCAGCGACATAGTTTTGTTATAAAGTAATATGAAGTACAATAATACAATCTTTTATTGCATATTTTTGGAACTAAAATGGGCATATCTTACAATATTTCATTGCCAAAAATGATTATTTCAATAAATATTTCATTCATACTATACTTTAATGACATCCTCGCATAATGTCTATGAATACGACCAGGAAGACGATACCATCGAGGTTAAGAACTATTGCGATTACGATAAAAATCGGTAATGTGATCGAACAAGGGACGGTTCGAGGGAAAAATACACCGAGTTTATATTTTATATGTATCCCACCATTTTGCGCAGCAGTTCTTTCGATATCTCCCAAAAACCGTTGATAAAATCACAATCCGTTTACAGACAAATTGATTACTGAATCCACGGCACTGTATCTACTCTATTCACCCCTCTTTATCCCCATCGATGTAAACCATAATTCTCTCTTTCTCTCTCTCATACACACTAATTTTATTGACTCACTATAATCTGACTGCAAGTACTTTTCATTTTTGCTTGTATACATGTAACACATTTTAATCTATTATGTGGTTTTATCGTAGGCCCTAATATGCGTAGGCACATGATAAATATTCATGCATACCATCCTTTTCCCCATGGCCAATTGTTTTCCCGAAATTCGAATGTATTCTTTCCTCAGATATCGAGACATTTTAGAAATATTTTTTCATATAACACGAATTTAGAATTTCGCGTTATAACTTATTTTAATATAATAATCTATTATAATAATCCCAAGACTATCATATTAGTTTTATTTATCACGTGAATCATAAAGTCGTAATTTTACGACTGCATTTTACATACGATATACAAAGACTATATTATTAATATTATTATTATTATCGTTATATTATGTTATATTATATTATAATATGCATTTGTATAGTATTGATGTATTGTTCATCAAAAGTTTCAAATGTCGATTATACATAATACATATATGTATTCGAGTACAGGGCAATTTTTTGTTTTTATTTATTTGACGAAATACTTGCAATCAGTGTATATAGGTACATGATATAATACAATGAGAAAAATTGATAATGGCCTTACAGTATTTGATAACTTGATAATATTATGAAATGCTCAATTGTACTACCTCAAAACAAAAGTATTACAACACAACCTACGGAATGCCATAAGCATTATCTTCTTTAACTCGTTGTGAACTTGTCATTGGTTAAATAAAAAGAGCACAGTACTAGTACAAGACTTTTGATTATAACTATATAATATTAATCGTACCAATTATCAATACATAGCTACGTGTACATTTTTCTTCCCAAAAATTAGTCGCTTTCAGAAATACAGTTATTCAGATACCACAAGATTAGAATACTTGGTAGTAATTGTTTAGAAAATAATAAGTACCGAAATCTTGATAATATTACAATACCGATGGTAATCGTTATTCGTCCTGCATTTTTTTTGTCATGCCATTTAATGATTTAATGTTCAATATTGGTTCAACACAAGGACAAAACATATAACCCGATAGAATATTAGTATAATTATATAACTCCTTTCTTATTATATATTCACGAGACCTACAGTGAATAAATGAATGGGCTGTGTTTGTTTATTGATAATATTATAGTACAAATAATATAAAACAGGTTTGGAGAAATGGAGGTATCTATTAACCATCTAGTTCTACAGAGGCGGGGTCTAATTTATACTTTTTACTTCACATTAATTCCTTGGAAGGTGCCCGGATGGAAGTAAACGATTACTTATTTAAAATAACTAACAATTTATTATACCAGTGTCGATTATTATATTATTTTAATTTAATAAACAAGTAAAACATTTTTTTTTTGTTTACGGTAAAATCGTGTAGACTTTGCTATTAACAACACGCATATTATATTTTTATCACTAAAATCGAAGGAATAATGTTTTATCCATCCGAAGGTCTAATAAGGAAAACACAAGTGTGCATAATGCAAAGAACAAGGAAAAAAAACAGCATAAAAGATTTGTTTGCAATTTCGGCCGAAAATATTATTATTGAAATAGAGAAACCAACAACGCAGTGTAGTTTGTTGTACGTAAACCCTTTTTTACACAAGCAATAATATGATGTTATTTGTTTGTACATGGTCATTGCCCTGCGGTCGGACTGCCGAACAATGGTGTTTATTTCGAGTTATGATCCCCTAAAACCAGAATTCCAGGTTATCAACGATCGTCGATTTCATTATTATACACCCAAAAAACCCTTTTATGTCACGTGTTTTTTTTTTTTTCACCACTTGTAAGTTAGGTCATGTAATATATCTAACCATTACACTTGTTAACGTAATATTATAATACAAATACAATAATAATATTTAACAAAATAAATAAATAAAATAATGATGTACGAATGCACGTATGTTTTTGAATATTTATAGATTTCATTTTTTGATACATCAAGACACCGACCAAAATCTGTGCGTGACCGTTTCACCCACTAATACCAGGATTAACTGGAAATTGAAATTTATACCAAACAAACACAAGCAAAAGATTATACGTAAGTCTTACAGGCACTATAGTTATAGTATTATGTCGTTTGGCGAGATTTTGCGGTCTACCGTCATCGATCGAGCGAACTCTTGATATCATACTTTCTGTAATTATAGTATTATTACAAGTATTTCGGTACATTACGAATTATAACAATGTGCATTGCGGACGGTTTGTTTTAGTGGGCAATAATAAACCAAGTGACTTTGGGGTAGAACTGGCGGAATACACGGGTGTATCGACACCCGTAACGTACGACAATCAAGCAAAGAGAGGCCTTTACGAGATAACCGCTCAGACTGTAGACGTTGAGTCGAATATTACGTTTTATGTGACTCTTCGACCGAATTTTATGATCAGAAAATTTAACTTCCCTCCTAACAAATTGACGGTGAAAAGTAACGGTCAAAAAGTCAGTCTGAAATGGAATCCCAGGTACTTGTTGTTCTGGTTCAGTTACTTTATTGATTGTTTCGGAATCATCAAAACCATTGAAATATTATTTTTATTTATTTATGACGTGCTTATTAATAATACGTGTAATATTTTACTGCAGTCATATTGATCAGCACTTCACGCAGTACAGTCTTGTGATCAGCACGTTAAGATTATACTCGACTTTTTTCGAAGCCAAACACGATTTCGAAGAAAAACCGAAATGGAATACGACTTACGGATATTTTAACGATTGTTCAGTAACCAACAATATATTGGAGGTACTTACTCTTGAACGATTGATAAAACAAAAAAATTATTAATTTATCGAATTTATACAGAATACTAACCTACCCACTTATACTACAGTTCGAATCGCTGATGATAGTTTAAAAGCATTTTGATTGTTAAATTATTATATAATAATATTAAGCTTATCTACTACGTTTATCACATGACAAAAGTAATATGGATAGGCAGATGTTTTCAATTTTTTATTTTTTTTTGTTACTTCTTCCGCTTAGACATTCTCGTGTAAAAATACAAGCCTTAGTTTTATTATAATATCAACGTAGCTATATAATTTTAGAGCTGTTGAATCATAGTATTATTATGACATCGCTCGCCACTCTCTTGTCAATAATACAATATAATATATTGTTTTACACCAAACATGCGGTAGGGTGTTCGTTAATAAATAACACGTTTTACGCGTTTCCCCGAACGATCACTCACTCTAAATTATAATTATGTCATGCACGTGTTTTTCACCATTTCAGATACATCATTTGGGATTTCACACCAACTACACGTTGACGGATTTGATTTACGACAGAACGTACTACTTCACCGTGTTCGCTTTGAACGAAATGCGTATATATACCCAATACGCCAACACTACATTCAAATACCAGAAGCCTAAACCGTTCGCTCTGAAAGACGCAAAGCCCAGAATAGAAAACTTGAGGGCGCATAGTGGGAAAGCATCCTTCAGGTACAAGGTTGGTGGGCTGTTCCCTAGTCGCGCGGGAACAATATTATAATACGATAATATAATATATATTTTTATAATAATACGTTTTGCGCGTACGAATAATCAATCACGGGCCCCTGTGTTTTAGGTCGGAAAAAAATCGATAGAACCCGGCGCCGAGCCTAACAAGTTGTTCTGGTACGTGCTGACATGTGACGGAGTGGTGAACGTGGAGATTCGGTGTAGAAAAACATTGCTGTTAAAGAAAAGGGTTTTCGGCTATGAGAAAATAGTCTTGAACAACACCAAATACGGCGAGAGGTACGTTCTGAAGGTGGAAACCGTGTCATTAGATGAGACTCAACGCATGAAATCGATCGAGGTAAAGTATTAATAATAAATTTTATTTCAATTCAAACATTGTGTTTTATAATAGCCACTAGGTATCGAAATCCACGAAAAATATTATCTTATTATAACTTCCTCCTATACCCATGAAATTATTATTGTTTTTGTCCGATTGGGTTGGTATAATACATATTATTACGATTATAGGTGATGGCCACGGTACGGCCCCGGATGTTTCCGATGCCGGACATGCCGAGCGATTTGAGAATACAACAGTACGTGAAGCCCACCGATTGCCATTCGGTGACCATCGGTTGGTTACCCGCCAAGTCCGACGAAGACTTGCAGTATTGCGTGTACCTGCAAAACGACATACCCAGCAACAGCGTGGACTTTTTGGCGAAACAGGACCAATGCGGCTTGTCGTACGGAAGGAAATGGCGGGGCAATTACCAGAGATACCGCTGCTGGTATACGGGCGAAAAAGAGTACGTTAATATTTTGATTGCCATTACCGTTGATTATAGTTGTTATTTACTTACACTTGGGCGCGTGTACATACACAGGCTGACGTCGGTAGAAAAGGTGCTGAAGCTAAAGTCATCGACGACGTACGTCATCCGAGTGACGGTCACCAAGCCGAGAGGCAGGACGTTATCGTACGACCTGCTCAAGCTGGACACGAACTCTTGCGGGTTGAACTGACCGACGGCCGCGTGTGCTGAAGCCAACAGTAAAAGCCATTCTGTCCATCGTTCGACCGTTTACAGCGGCGTCCGTCTGGCCAGTGCGTCGTCTTCTTCGTCCTGTAATCCTTCATAGTATTATTACGAGTATATATATATATATATATATATATATATAATAATACTGTACATCGTGACTATTTTATGTAGGTAGATTTTTATTGTACTGTTTCTGTTAATTTTTACTATTTATGTTTTCACTCGAGAACGATGTCGACATCCAACGTGGTCATAATAATTTCGGTACCAAACGGCGTTAAAAGAAGAAGAAAAAAATCCGAAAGGAATGCGCAGGAATAACGCCCGACGATTGTTCGTTATATTATATTATATTACAAGGGGGAAAAAATAAAATAAAAATAAAACACATCTGTTTCGTTTGTACGCTTGGCAACTATATAATACACATTATACGCGGAGAGAAGTGATTAAACGCAGGTATGGTTCATCTTGAAAATCCCAAAGTAAAAATAAATTGAGTGTACATGTATATAGTTTGTGGGGATAATAATATGTACTTATTAAAAATATCAATAAGGCGTTGATGAGTCGAGAGAAAAAAAAACCATTAATAATATACCTTGGCACATGATGTTAGGGGTACCGTGATGATAGGTTAATATCATGTCAGAGATGGGTCTCAGGAATTTGAGTCCATTAAATCGGGGTATTGAGATGGTCGGTGAAGGGAGAACAGCTATATTAAGGGTTAGTGAACTCGAAATAAGTGGTTGTGTACAACCTTCGGTTAATCTAATGAGTTCCAGATTTTTTCAATTTTAACAAGGGTTGGATGTATGGACTCACCTTCATTCTCTACGAAGGACGCGTATAAAATATATTTTATACATTATATGTTATATTATACACTGTGTAGGTATTTCCTTTTGTTATAAACACAAAGTGTACGCAGCTCAAGTTATTATTAATAAAAACTTCTCTACCATACTACTACTACTACTATTATTATTATTATTATATAGAAAGAAATCGAGTATTTTTGTTAAAATATTTATACAGAAAATATGTTTATTTAAAATGTTATACATATTTGTGGACAAAAAGTCTTGTAAAACTAGTGAACATATTATAATACAATTATTATTTAAAGTAATATCGTTTTATAGCCCCTAATACTAAATAATATATTAAGAATACTTTTATATATTAATATTATATTATAATATTTAATTTCCTGTGTAAATAATAGGGATGACAAAAAAATTAAATGTATGAGTATGTTGCGCGTACGTTTGAAAAATTATTTTTTATGTTTACCAATACGGCAATACGCTACATAAATTATTTTTAATCGATTAACAAACATTTTTAAACAAAATATTATACCACATTAAGCATTTGCCTGAAATCGTTTTTAAATTTAAAACTTACGTAATATTATAATATGCACAAGTATGGCTGTATGAGTGCCACTTCAGTTGTTATGCTATTATTTAAACCATTTATAAAATTATAATATTTCAAAAAGCCAATCGATCATATCATTTGAAAAAACATTATTATTATAATATTTTTAAATGCTATGTTATATTATTGTTTTAATAATAATATTGAATTAAATGATAATAATGTTTTACTCCCGATAGTTTTTATCACGCAATTTATTCTGCATAAATGTATATGCGCTCAATGTAAGCACCCTCTATTTTTAATATTTTCAATTTTATTACATAAAACGATTGTACATGTCGGCGCTCTCTTTACTAATCCTATGACAAATATTTATTGAAAAGTAGTAGAGGTGATTGCAGCTGCAGCCTAGGATGGCAAAAGTTGTAGTAGAAAGATACAATAATACAATGGTACAATTATACGGCAAAATGTACAGACCATGACAACGAAAAATAATTTTCACGTTTAAAACGTGATGGTAGCCATTAATTAATATAATAATATGCATGAGGGTCGTCAATTTTTAAATCTGTCGATGTTCAGTAGGAATTCATAAACATTTTTTTTAAAGTGAGAAAATGTTTCATATTACTTAAACTATTAATTAATCGTATTGTAATTGCTGATTTAACAAGTATAATATTATGGTCGTGTTTTTCTAAGTTTTTTTTTTTAATAGTAGGTATTACAATAAAAGCATTTGATATGATATTTATTTATAAAAAATTTAAACAGGATATATATATATATATATATATATATATATATATTAATTAGTATGATACAAGTTGTCAGTAATGTAAATCAAACTGTTTAAATACAACTACACTCATTTTCTCGGTCATGTTTAGTGATTTTGAATTTTTTTTAAGACGATAATATCGTACTATGAAAAAATAGCATTTTTTACCAATTTTTGATCATAAATAAAAAATTATTATTATTACTTTTTATTATTTAAGTTATTGTTTTTATTATTAAATAATGAAATTTATAAAATAAAAATTACCATTTTTAATATAATTATAATATAATGTTTAGTAAAACGAATTATTTTTGTTGTTGGATAATATTATTTATAATTTTTTTCAATTTTCACATTAAAATTACTGTATTTACTATATGAGTATGAAGATAGTCATCAGTTAAGTGTGATCGGTCTCGGTCTATAGTTTTTTTCATGTGAAATATGACGTATTCACACACGTAAGTGAATCCAAACATACAAACATGCTAAAGTATTATACTTACAGCTATATTATATTATATTATATTCATAATTTTTAAAAATTAATTCGGACGTTAAGCTAAAAAAAAGTAAAGGCAATGATTGAATGAGATTTTAGAATATTTTATGACTGAAAATCTATTACTTTTATTTGAATCTCAACAGGGACATCGTCAACATCAATATTAAATGGATTGGCTAGTAATTAAAAATATTGTGAACGCAGTTAAAAATTTGGAAATCGATTATTAAATTCCTATTGAAGTATCGAAAGAGCTTCAACAAATGTATCTATTGATAATGAAAATGTTAACGATTCTAAAAGGTTCTTAAAAAATGTTAATTCATTATTTTAAAGTGATACCGTAATAGTTTTAACTTCATTTCAAAAGATTTAATATAAGATCACATATCAGGAACAAGTTTATTTTTATCTTGTAGATTTATGTTGATTTCATTCAATATATCAACACAAAAAGTCAGTTCAGAAATCCAAGTTTGGTTTTTTCATGTATGTATAATATGATTATATTGATATGATATTTAATTAAATTTCGTCGTTCTAAGAATTTAAAGCGGGCCGGTTGCCGACTACTGGATTAGATCGATGATTAGATTAATAAGCATACGGTATACGCGTACGCGTAACCAAATATCCTAAAATTGTATCGGATTTATTAGTTAATTTGATTTACAGTTTATATCCTCGGTTAGAATATAATATAAACGTATTATGTAAACTGTATTATACACTATAATGATATGTGTAATGAAGGTGTCTATCTGCACATTGATACTTTTGAATAATATCAACAATCAATTATATAGTATGGTTTGATGTATAACATTATGTCAATAATATATCACTTATAGAATTGCGGTCGCGCGTATTTAACTCGTGTTTCATCGGCTATAAAATGTCCGCACATGTGTATCTCTAGTCTCTACCCATGTATTATAACGACTAGGCATCGGTGACGTCTCAGCTAATGTATTCAAAAATTACACGCGCGATTCAAGGTCGATTGTTTAATGCGAGTACATAGCGTACAGCTCAGCACCTGTACCTCTATCCAATTTTACTCTATTCGTACCTATACAGCAACAAATTATATTATATAATGGCATAAATCGCAGATATTCATCACGGAACGTAAAACTACCGGAAGACGCGCGCACGTACGGCGATGTAGGTAATATACTACAGTCAACAGTTTTTAAAGTGACACAGACAATACACTCTATAATATTTGATAACTGCACGTAGTGATGCACGGGTTTGTTTTTATCATCTTAAATTTTGTCTCCCTCCCCCATCAATAATTTCTCTGTCGACTGACTCAACGGAAAGTTGCCTATGTCGTGGAATTGATTTCGATTTTGTACACTTCGGCCATGGGTTGTTTTCACGGATTTCTAAAAACATACGCCTGGACGTTTGTGAATAATAATATTATGTCTAGCCGTCCACGTCTAACGATGATAAACAATAACGAATGACGCATTTTACAGACGTAATAATACTCTATTCGATGGTTGATACTTGCTGAAATTGCTAACGGAAGCAACACGAAACAGCGTGAACACTAAATAAAAAACACACATGTATTCCAAAAGATTGTCGAAAAACATAAAAAAAAAAAAAATAGAATAAACCATTAAGTTAATAATCAGCTAACAGCTTATATTACTACGTATACACATTTGTCTCATTTTTATTTTTAAATAATCAATTTTTTTTTTTAATACCTAACTGATTTTTTAACGAATTTTGCATTCAATATTTTATCAAGTTATCGAGTAAAATAATTTCCATCACATAGTCTAAAGTACAAGAATTAAAAAACAATTTTAATATGTACATTGTACAAATTGATTTTTTTTAAAAATATTAAATTATCTTTTACGATTTGTATGAGTCCCTCGTTTTCATATTATATTATATAGTCGTTACCTTGGAATGCTATTTGTTTTACTAATGATTATAAATCGGTATTATAAAAACATTTTACTGGAATTAAAACAATAGTTTTTATTCGGTGAGACATTTCGTGATCTGTGCCTATAGATGTTTTAATCCGTTCATCTAAATAATTTATTAAAGAGTATATTAATATTATTAAAAATAGGTATGCCATATCAAATACATCCATTAAAATAATAGTTGCTAGTGTTTTGTTCAAATGGTTATTATATTACGACTTATAAAAATAATAATTTCACCCACGAATAAACCACATTTTATTCAGGGTGGAAATAGTGCTTACGTAGTCAATCATTTTTATACTGCACTTTACCATAAACATTTAACTTAAATGATTCAAGGGTATATAGGTATCAATACAACATTTGAAAAAAAGTGTTAATAAATAAATGCCAATAAAAGGTTATTATTGGCTGTATGATATTGCTGATTATTGCTTCGGCGAAAGCAATAGTAGAGTAAAACTTCCGAAACCTTTCCTGATTATATTTAAATGCATTTTATTCAGAGCATTTCAAACCATGAAACTGTACAGAATCCAAGATATATTTTATTCCTGAAAACAATTTTATTTGATTTTTAAACAATTGAAGTATTTTTATTATAACTTCAGTAAATTCTTAAATTTAAGTGAACGCAGAATGAGAAAAAAAATAAATGATTGAAGTGTTGCAGGTTAGTTTTCTTTTTGTTTTGCTGTCAACAAACAATTATAAAACAGCCAACAGGTACGTAATAACCTATAGATGATTCCACGACTAAGTAGCTGTTATCGTGTAAAATATTATGAAGTTTTTGAAATACTCGTGCAAAAGTCATCTGGCCAATGTAATCACATCATAATAATTTTATTTTAATGTACATGTGCGTGCCATATTTCTACATAAAGGAAAAAAAAGACGTGTTACGGAGACCACGGCACGGTTTATGAGATTCGCAACCAGTAGTGTAGCATTAATTTGAATTCTATTTTGTATAACATTATTAACGTTTTCATTTAAATTTTTTTTTAAGTGTAAGCAGTGCTTACAGTAATTAAATACACGCATATCAACTAAATCTCAACAGCACAATATATTCCGTGAATCGGAATACTGATAACGACATGGCGACAGCAATTAAATCGATTTATATTGAAAGACATATCGAATATTGTTTTTATTTGTAAGTACGTTTTATTTTCGTTACAATTCTAACATAAGATGTTGTATTCAAATGAATCACTATTGACTATTCGCTTTAAACAACGGGTATTTATTCGATCATCGGGTAGGTACTAAGTACACCAAGTAAGACTCAATGATATACAACTCTACGTTGCATAATATATGACGACCTGAACAACTACACAGCGTTGTTATTTCAAAAATATAAACAGTTAAGTAAATTAAAAGTATTTATTAGTTTTATTTCTTATATGCGGTCTAATACTATTATGTTATTTGAATTATGTATATAATTTTAGTCGAACCAACTAATTTTCTCTCGTTTTCGTACCTATGACGCACATTTCCCATGATTTCTATCTGTTCAAACTTCTACATGCTTATTTATATAGTATTTAGTATACTATTATATTACGCACAGGCGTTTAATGAAAGCGTTAGTAAAAATTCAAACAGATGATTGTAATTTGTTTTATGAAAAATGTACCATTTTTGTCATTCACTACTTGACTTAAAAACTTCAATTACGTATTTGGAAACATACATGTAACCAAAAATTAAACATATTCAACTGTGAGTTTTAATAAAATTTAATTCAATTTCTGGGAAAAAAAAATTTAAAAACAAATACAAATAGGTAAAGGAAATTGGTTTTTTGACATAATCCGGTCCTATATTGTACACACCCATATTGTATACATACCTATATTGTATTCTTAAATTTAATATTATAACACTGCAAATATTTTACTATTTTTTACATTTAATGAATAAAGATGAGGTACAAATAACGATTTATCGTAATATTTTCGAATACTTCGATTTGCTTAAAACATTATTAACGTATATCAGTTAAATGAGTAACAAGTTAGACCCAAGTATTTTATTATAAATATTTAGATTTAAAGAGGTAACAATCATATTTATATAATATTTCAAATATAATATTAATCCAATTATTTAAAATGTATTAATTAATAGTTAATGGAGTAGGTGCAGAGTTTACTCAAATACTCAATCATTGTTAGACTATTTACCTGAGTGATAGTTTAACATGTTTAACATCTGTAAAATAGCCAATTTCCTTTTTTAATATATTACAAAATTGTATTCAGCGGCAATATCAACTTAGGATAATAAATAAATATATTATAATAAATTTTGCCTACAGTGATGGTATGTTCCTGCCTTCACCGCTTTTGAAATATACATTTATATAATGCCATATAAATATATAATAATATAATATATACGCAGTATCAACATAAATAGTTTATTTATATTTATAATAAGTTAACAATATTAATATGTATACAACAGTCACATTGAAATTAATATAACATAAATTATCGTTTACGCATCTAGGTAACTCGCAGTGGTTAATGTAACGCAACAGCGCGAACATGTTATAATATTATTGTACAATAACATTATATTATCTATATGATACGCACGATCGGCATCAAATGAAGTAATCGAGTATGTTGTCGATTTTCGCTTTTCTTTTTCTGACCACTTTCCGGCTAACGTTGTTCTTGTAAAACGTTTTGAGCGTGGGCCCGAGCACGCCGGTCAAATAGTTGTGCATTGCTTTGCATTTCCTTTCACTGTTCACGTCGTTCGACGCTCCCCAGATGATTACACCGGACGCGCCATTTTTCTTCGGAATCAAAAACGAATTCATCAGATCGTCCTGAAAACGGTATACAAGCGTAAATCAAAACGGTTTTAGTACAACATCGAAAATATTACTATAATTTATAGGTATACAGATACGGATACAGGAAAATATTTTTTGATTCGCATTCCTATGTATACCTACCTATAATACCTAGTTACAGTTTCTTTTTGAAACTGCAAATAAAAAAATAAAAATAAAAACGCTCAGGTGATAGATTTAGTTAGGTGCCCATAATTATAATATATTATTATGTACATGTCTTGGAATAATAATTCAAATATTATTTTGATTTCTATATCTGTTTTCGACCGTGTTCGAGCAGTTGTTATATGACATTGACAATCCGTGCGCGGTGAACGCGAGTTTCGGGGACGTAAACGTTTATTAGCTTATCTCAATGTGTACAAACGTATTCAAACTGTAGACTTGTTCGGTAATGATATAGATTTTATTTTATTCAACTTTCACCACATTGTATAGCAGGTTGTTATTTCCGTAACACAAAATATTATCATACCTTATATATATATTATAATTATTATTATTATTATGTCAGTGTGTTAAGTGTCACGTGTCGAGACCGCGAACAGAAAGTGTAAAACAATATTAGTTGTACACCTTCTGTTCTTAGGGATGATAACATATTACTTAAATTGTTTTATTTGTAATATTTTTTTTTATCTCATACGATAATACAGCTAACTGTTAACAATTTAAATGTAACCTTTACAATTTTTTAACAATTAAATATGGAATGAATAATGAACGATATGACAGTCAGAGAACGGGAATTTAGAAGTATTATAATTATACTTTAAACTTTATACTTTTCTAACATTGAAAAAGTTTGGAAATGACGTTAAGAGGGAATATGAGAGAGCGAAGGACAAGTAAAGAGGATGTGATGGATGTCACATATTACTTTATCGTCTTGAAGGGTGCATAAAGTGGCGAAATAAAAAAAATGTATGATGTCACATAGTGTGTTGGACTAACGGTAGATTACTACGAATATGTACGGAAATACTGTAAGTAACAGATGAAAAATATACACACACTATATAATATAATATCAATATGTAACTAAGATTAAAACAAATCTAAATTTAAACCGTTGCGCTTGAGTAACAAATTGAATAATAACTATACATATAAAGTTAGTAATAACTAATAAGTAATAACCAGTAAGTACGAGTATATTATTAATGACAATCGGATCTCAATTCTGTGGTTAAATCGGTTACATATTATTATTATCTTTTATAAGTTGTGATATTCAAGTTTCATATCGACGATGCTCTGTGGACGGTGTTTATAGTCCAGTGTCTCAATAAATTAGTATTTCATATGACACAACTGATTTTATTTTAAGAGAAAAAAGTATTTTTGTGAGTTCTCAATTGTTTTCCAGAAAAAACAAAATACAAACATAATTATAGGAACCAATGTAGTTTAGTTGTCCCTATTCGTAATTGTTGTTTTAGAACGTGGCAGTAGTTCCACATATTCAACATTTAAAATTTAAAAATATATCATAATAATTAACAGAACACCTACTCAAGTGGTCTACTAGACAACATGTGCAGAAAAAATATTCTACATGTGCAAAGTGCATCCATCTTTTATTGTGTGTCGTATATTCATTATGTTCGCCGTAAGGAGTTTTTCGTGTACTAGCAAAATGTTGAATTATACAATTTCATATAATATGGTTTCAGCAAAGTTAGTTCAATGAACAATACGCATTTCATAGTTCATATCGTATTTGCTATCAATTTATTATATTATAACAATATATTTTGGCTCAAAGTTGCAAGTAGGTATTACACTAATTAAATTTTAATCTAAATATATGATTTAAT
The DNA here is from genome assembly GCA_025469195.1 of Chaitophorus viminalis. Taxonomy (NCBI): domain Eukaryota; kingdom Metazoa; phylum Arthropoda; class Insecta; order Hemiptera; family Aphididae; genus Chaitophorus; species Chaitophorus viminalis. The sequence goes on from JAIPRK010000620.1 coordinate 26,951, forward strand.
ACTTTAATGTTAAGAAATCCTATGAGCTAAGACTTCACGAGCTATTTAATACCTAATAGTAATTATTATTACTATCTAAATTTTATTATTCATTATATTATAATATAGTTTTGGTTTTTATTTGAACGAATCGTTTTATTTTTATATTTTCATCTTTTTGTGTATAAATGCATTTTCTTCGAATTGAATAATTATTTTACCTTTTCAACAAATTGTTTTGTGTCGTAGTATTTAAGCCACGTGTATGGGTAAACAAATTTACTTGAATCACTCATTTTTGCCACACGCACGGCTTCCGTTATTCTGCCTTCCATGAATTTAGCTCTCTTTTCCAAATTCATATTTTCGTATTTAAAATACAAAGATGGATATATGGCTGTACTCTCTTCAAACAACCATTTGGATCTAAAAAAAGAAATAAAAACTATTTAGTCATATTTTTCTCATTATTTTTTACTTATATTCCGTGTAGATGATATCAACAACACAATACTATCGAAATATTACACTCAACTCCTTTGTTTCAAGACGTTACTTGATATAAATAATTATGTGGGTAGCTAATATTATTATATTATATTATTTATGTTCACGATAAACGGAATAATGAGAACTGTAGTATACCTACAATGAATATGTGTGATTAATTTATTTTAAAACGTTCAAATCTAATTTCATGATCTAAATTATTTCGGTTCGGTAAATTAGCTGGTAAATTTTTACCAGAGTTTTATAAACATTTTGGGATATTGCATGAATATAAAATCAGTAGACAATATCCATTCAATATTAGTGCAATTTCATCATTGCAAAATCAAAGTTTTTTACATGTTGTGACAATATTTTTTTGTTCTCTAGGAAGTACATCTATAATGTTTATCTAACTAACATTCTCGAATAATGATGATTGTATACTATAGAAATGGTAGACAATAATAAATTATTATTATGTTTATTAATTTTAGCGTAACATTGTACTCTAACATTACTGGAATACACATATCGCATAGTAAATATTATAATAATGGCATAATTTTTTTTCGTTTTTTTAATAAGTACGTTATGAAAACCACGTGAAATAATTATATTCTTTTCTACTGTTCAGCTAGATTTTTAATAATAATAATTCATTCATATTAATTTAATATTTTCCCCGTTAACTTTCTAAATTAATCGAATCAAGTATATTATGTAACGTTGTGGCTTTATGTAGCCAGACGTTTACGATTACAATGATAATGATAATTTATGTAGAACATATTATAATATTATATAGGAAAAAAAATATACAATAATTTACTGAAAGACTCTACCAGTGACATCGAGTTATTTATTAAAATAAAAATGAAATATACTGCAACCATTATTTGCACATAAATATAAATCAAGCTTAGCTTATAGCCCAAATGCTGAAGCTACGATTGAGATAAAAAAAAAAAAATGTATAAAATATTTATAAAACTTATAATACTTACAATACATATAATTATTTGCAATAATTATTAAATATAAATCTGTAATAATAGTTTTACTTAACATATTACATATTATAATATATATAATAATATATACCTAAGTTGCTTTGATTATTTCTTATTGATTATTCGTGAACATTGATTTCATCAGCAATGTCATTCGACCATTTAATCACATGATTTGTTCGGTATATATATATATGGTATAAATATGTACGTTTACTATGAGTCCTATGACCACCTGTCAATATTAAATTTAAACTTATAGAACACACTTACTTTTCGTTATTTTTCATCACATTTGGTGAACATTTCGGTTGATCGTTCTTCGGTGTGTAATTGTAACAAAACGGATATCCGTAATATCCCCAATACGCGTTCGATCTTAATGATTTTGCAATTTGTAGAGTTCGTCTAAGAAACTGATAAGCAGCTTTTTCAAACTTCCTCGAAGCCTACAAGACATTATATAATATGTAAGCATTAAAAGGTACAACGTTTAACTAAATCAAAAACAGTTAACATAACATAATATAATCATAATATAATATAACATAATATAATTATCATATATGTATTATACCTATGACGTATACTCCTATAGGCTATAGGTACTTATATCAGGTTAGACTTAGAATATTAATTTCTATTATATTAATTTTCATTCGTTTGACATTTATGCATTCTATACATGTTTGTCATTCAAAGCTGTTTTTTCCATTATCACGAGTTTTGCGATAATTACTAGAATGATAATAATTTGAATTCATATATTACATAATATTAAACATTTTTACACAGTGGTATAGAATAATTATTTATATTTGTGGCTTCTAAATAAAATGTTGCTGCTGTATGTCACTTTTATAATATAATTTTTATGATTCTCGTCCCGTGATATCTAAATACCACTCCTAAGAGTGGGCGGAGCTTAGTTGTTGTCGTGCTTACATTAGTAAACGTAGATAATTATTTGCGGTTGAAGTTTAAGTTTGAAAATTATAAGTATTATGAATGAGAAAACGATTCCAGTGTGGATAAAGAAATAATATAATTGGTACCGTGATTGTTTGCATGATCGAAATAGGAACATTTTTCTTCGCCGTATAAAGTAACTAACATATTATATCCATTTGACATCTGATGAATAATAATAGATGAAATCAAACAACTAACTTATTACATTTAACCGCGGTGAACGGTCTGTTTTAGAAATTCGTTACTACAGTGCTACACCGGTCATGTTATAAATCTGGTTACAAATATTATATTTACTTCTTTTCGGAGGTCTTTTTTTCCCCAATCTGGATGGTTGTATTTTTCAATTTCCATAGAATATTCTTGGTACGTATTTAACGAACCAAAATTTTCTTCGAACATAGGCCGCCAGTGTTCAAAGTCAATAACAGCTAATCCTAAACATTAATGTGGGTATATAATATAATACGCACGGTTATTATACGTATCCAATGAGTTTTTATATTTTTGTTGAAGATGAATGTTTTCAAAATTCAGTAATATTAATGTAGATTTAATAATACACATTACAAGTATATGGATTTTGTTATCATTTTTATAATTTTTCTAGTAAATACATTTTATAATTTTATATTGTACATAGTAGTATTCGGCAACCAGTAACACTTTCACGAGATCAACCATACATTATGTACCAAATACATTTATCATACACTACATAACTACATACCTCACACGAGGAAAAAGGTTTTTAATTTTTTTAAGTAATTTTTTTGGGATTGTTTTCTGTTAGATTTTTTAGTAATTTTGAAAATCAAAGATAAAAAAAAAACAGTGACAAATAATATAGAAATAAATGTTATTATCTAGGGTAGCTCAATATTCAAAGCAATAAATTGTATTTTGATAAATATCATTTTTGTAGTATCAGATGAACACAGCCAAAACATGTTTTGATCCGTGTACGGTAATGAAAAAATAATTTAAACCGGAAAGCTTATTCATCCATGTGTGATCGGTAAAATTGAATTACGCGTAATTACTTCTGGGTGTACGAGAAAGCGAAAAAATAAAAGCTAATAAAATTGATCGAAATAAAACTTTATTGTGTTTACAAGATTTTGCAGCAATTTCAGTTAATTAATGGAACACAATATCATCATCCATACATGGTGAGAAGATCTACGAATACACGTCTTGTTATAACAGATAGCTATAGCTCACTCGTTAAGCCGCAACTATAAGTACAGATAAGACGGCGATGACTTACCCGAGAAGTTAGGGTCCGGCACCAGCTTGGTGATCACGTCCCTGCTGAATATGTCCAAGTGCTTGGTGAGGTTGCCCTCGTGGGGCACACCCCCGTTCCGGACAACGTAATCGCTGCGCTCGGAACCACCGCCCTGCATCAGGGCTGGGAACAAGCCGGGGTCGTAGAGCAGAGCGATCTTGTCACCGCGGAAATCGTCACCCACGTTTTGCCGTATCCCCCACTCGGCTACTTCTGTGAAGTTGTACCCGTGCTTGTGACATTGGAACGTGGGCACGTTCCAGTACACGCGGAAGTCATCCAACACGTCGTTGTAATTCGAACTTGCCTCGGCCACCGGCGTGTAGTATTGTTTATTGTCGTCCGCGTACCTGGGGTGAAACAATCCTCTGTACGTGCTATCGCCAAACAACTTGCTAGCAATCCTACATGAACAGGAATAAATTAAGATCACTGTATTCGATTCTTACCACATAATGTAATGGTACCATTTGTTGTAAAGTTTTACCCGAATAAAGCCAACTAAACTTAGTGGTTAAAGTTTTTTTTTTCTTTTTGGCATTTGTACAGTTGATAATATTATTTATTACAAAAGCTTACAATATAATACATAGTATAGGTTAAACAATAGTAGAATACATAGAAATTTGGTACTGATAGGGTTTTTGTAAATATGTCAGTAATTTGATTATATTTATATAATAATAAGAATAATAATAATAGTGATTATAATATATAATAAAATAAAATACTCTTATAATATTATGTACAGTTTTCTTTTTTCAATGATTGGGTTAATTGATTGATAAACATCGTATGTATGTCACGATTTAATATAACGGTAACATTTATTTTCAATTTTTCATGTCGATAATCGAATACCACCTATAAAATAATGGTTAATTTCTCTACGGATGTTTAGAGTGGAGTAGCTTCTGCAACGAATATTATTAAAAATATTGCAAGGGGTGTATCTTGAGACCAATCGTATCGTATCGGGTGTACCTGGTTATATTATTTATTATTATTGTTTATTGCTGCAGCTCGTTAACGTAAAATCGTGAGAGCTGTTTTCCGCTTAGATCAGTACGTGATATACTTTGTCACATCAAAAAATATCCTCCGAGAACATTAGTGTTCATACAAAAGTTACTGACACGCAAATAAAATCAGACCAAAAATATTTATTTGGCGAGCCACGAATGGATACCAACAAAGATTCACCATTCCTTTTATATGGCTTAGAAAAATAACATATTTTACTATCATCGGTGTTCTGATGTCGCTTAGAAAATGAGCGGGTACAATTTTTTACGAAAATAATGTTTCTAAATAATTCAGAATATACCTCCGCATTGATTACGATCACTATATGATTTTGAAAATAAATTTGATTCGTTATCGTTTTGCTTATCAGTGGTCGTGTTATAAAATGTATTGTTCGGCGTGCGTAGATATATAATATATTATGGGCACGATTGTTGTGAAATGTCATTGATTTGGTTTGATTAACATGTGAGAATTGGGTATAAATTAATATAGAAAAACTCTCGGTAGGCTTGGGAACAGAGGTGTAGCAATAGGTGAAATAGATATTATACAGCGCAATGTTATTTCCGCATAGTTCCGCATTGACTGTTACGTGTATATTATAATTTATAGTCACGTGTGGGTCCAAAACATAATGCAGATACTTAACCAAAAACCGCTAATTGACGTTAATACTGTAATGGCCTATTCTGTTTGCCGATAAGACTATTCGAGTCGCAATGGTTAAAGTGCAAGCATCTACAGCCTGCAGGTATATAAATGATAAAGTAAACGTTTGATAATACATAATATAATAATTATCTCCGAGATGCCAAAACACATAAATATGAATTTGCACAGAATGGTGAGTGTGAACTTGTAACGTTGTAATATGTGGGGAGGATCCCTACTGCAAAGTAATAAAATGTTAATACGATAACACCAATCTGATAATATTATAGTTGTTTAAATTACACGAAATCGTTAAAAAAAAACTATAAAAGTGAGACGAAAACGTGTTTGTAAACAAAAAATTAATTAAAATCCATTGAGCTTATAGACGTTTGAAAAGTTTAATAATGATGAGTTTTTGAATACGAATAAATATCTGGAAGACATATACGAATTAATATAATAACTTATATATATATTTTTTTTAATCTCATAAATTACAATAATTTAGTAAGTGTTATTGACAAATTGTTAATATTAACGTGATTACGCAGACTTTTGATTGTATGATGTGTCATATTGTGTTTTATCATATTTTTTGGATAGTATAGTTTGCAGTTGTATTTTTATATCATTAACTGTTAGGTACTTGTTGAATGATATAATATGATGCAAATTTTCCAAACTCAACAAAAAGAAACTATTGCAAATGTTCGATTTCTTTTCTCACAGTGGAAGTTTCAATAATAATGAAGAATCAATAAGATAACTTACGTTGAAAACTATCCGTCTATACACTAAAGAATGTAAAATGTATTATTTAATAGAGAAGATATAAAAATAAATTCTGCGATTTTATCAGTAATTTATTGTCTAATGTCTTGTATCCGTGTAGTGGGTTCTGATGATTAAACGTTTAAACTACAATTAAAATTTTCAGAACCTACTGCCACGCTCTGTATTAAATCTTTGTTAACTATATCACAAGTTTGTTGGCAACTACACTGGTTTATTAAAATATTATTTTAACGTTGAAATAAAGAGTATTTTAATGAAGTTACCTCTTATAGCATGTTATTCCAGTAAAGTGAATAAATTGTTCTCTGTACCTTTGCTGAATATGTAAAGACAATATATTGTAATACGTAATTGTCAAAACACGTTTTCATTCAAGGTAAACACTGGATCATTAATACTGTCTGGGTGCAGTAATTTTCTTTCTCTGGATATTATGTTCAATCACTTTTTTCGAGCTGCATAGTTGTGTATAATTAATTGTTTATGTTCTTACACGGTGCAATTATCCACGACGTATATTATTATTCCTAAATCTTAAGATATACCTTTAGGTTTTTCGTCACTATTCAAATAATGCCAACACTAAATATAGCTTATTGGACACTTACACTTATCGTAAATAATTAAGTTTATGTTATACATTATTGTAATTATTATTGTTTCCAATTTATTATTATAATATCAAACTCTTCAATACGATGAATTGCTCGCGGGCATCCAAAATCAAAAAGCAATATTAATATTTTCAAGAAGCCGTTTTAGTTAGAGATCAACAATAATAATAATATAGTGATGCTATTTTATATTTCTTCTCAACACCATAACATGTGCAAACGATAGCTGTTTTCGCAAATGACTTATTTTCAAAATGGAAAATTGCATTACATTCTATAATTCTATCTTGAAAAATGAATATTCAAATTTTACTTTTCTAACCGTTCAGGCATTTTGAAGAATTTAATAGATACCGTATGCAGATTAAGGGTCATAGATAATCAACCATTTGATAGTATCTATTATATAATCATAGTTATGTAGTTTATTAGCTGAATTTCAATCATCGGTATAAAATCTGTTATCATATTAAAGCTGCATAGAGTTGTTACAATCTCAGTACGATAGAGTCCAACTAACTTCATCAGTTATAGTCATGCATGCGCGACGTTATCGTTCCGCTTATAAGATCTGTACATAATATTACAAAAAAAAATTATATGTCTACCGAACTGTAGCAAATATTATACGTTCTACTCGTACTTAAACGCATTATTTCTTTCAGATTGAATTTCACCCGTGGATTTGACTCAGACGACAATTAGAAGAAAAAAAATTGCAATTTATGATTAATTTTAGTTCAAACGGTCTGTAAATAAATAATATTTGCCTTCGTTATTTCCACTTGTTGGCTATTTGTGCGCTGTGGCACTTATCCAGTAAGTACTGCTACTGCAAGTTAAAAATGCGTTGAAAAATTTAATTAAAAATAAATAAATAATACGCTATTTTCTTAGATGTTATTATATAACTGCGTGAGTCGATGAAACGTTTCAGTAGCCGAGTGAAAATTCAATTAAGAATAGTAATTGTAATATTTCAAAAAAACGTTTATTACATTAATAATATTAGTGTTATAACTTAAACGTATACCGTGTACTGACATTTTGTAAACAAACATAAAATATTACAACAGACACAGCCGAGTTCAAGTGCACTGAAAACCAATTATTATCTAAGCCGCCCAACGTTTATACTGGAATACAACAGCTAACTTTTAACGCTGCGTTTGCATATTATTAAATACATACACAATATTTTTTCGTTTTCAATTTTTATAGTTACGCTTTGTTGTTTTTTTTTCCAAAACTACATTTTTGAAGTAACATCTATGCTACAAACACTTCGGATAACACGTACATAATAATATTATACATTTGTGGAAAAACATGGGAATAATTTTATACCAGCGAGTGAAAGTGTAATATGATCTTGTATATGTATAAGTTAATTAGCTCGAATATTCCGACTCTCACGCGAGCGTATACGTCCATGCCCATTGTGTTCGTGAACTTGACTTGAGGTCAGGGTGCAGGAGCGAGTGCGAATCGTCGCTCAATCGATGTAAGTAGTTTAGCACGTTTCCATCTCGCAGTATCTATATAATATAAGTCCATATATATATATATATATATATGTCGCATCCATATAGCGTTATTGTACGTTTCACGAAATGGACAACGTTTGCATCCATTTCACGAAATGGAATCGGGATTTCTCCATTTCACGTAATTACACGATATGGATAATATTTCGTGAAATGGATACCTAAACTGTCATCAACGGAACTTGTTCCGTCATTTGGATGTCCAAATAGCGAAAATTAAAAAACTTTAAAAAATCTGAAAGCACGATCTTAGTAAAATAAAAACTAGTATGCAATTATATGAATTATTATTTTATAAGCTATTATTTATTTTGACTGAAGAAATACCTGCGCTGTTGGCTTGGCGTGACAATCATTCTTATCTGTTCTATCATAAACGATAGTCACAATATTTTTTTTTATTATTTAATAATAGCCTCAACAACTAAGGTTATTGGCTTACAATATTTGTGGTGATGATATTACATTATATTTTTTACATTATAGACAAATAAAAGTTATGAGAAAAAGTTAGGTTAGACAAATAAGAAAAAACATGTGAAAGAGAAGAGAAAAAAAAGAGAAATAAATAATATTAGATAGAGTTGTACAGTTTAGTGGTTTTGAAGAAGGTAATGATTTTGTTGATGTTTTTTTAATCGGGTCCTGGTGCTTCATATAAGTGGTCGGGTATATTTAGGGCTGTTCTAGTGTCAGCATATTTACGACAGTGTAGAATAATTTGTTTGACTGTTAGAGTTTCCCCATAGGTATTACATTGATCAGGTTCATCGCATTTCATGAGGAAACTATGGGTAAGCTGTGTATGCCCTATTCTGATTCTGTTGATGACGACTTCAGAGCGTCTTTTTGTATGAGGGGTTTTCCAAGGATTAATAGTTGGTTTAATTTCGTTTAGTAAGGTTTGTGACAACGACCAACGGTGCTGCCATTATTCCAGTGACAGAGATTGCACGGTTCGCTTGATGTCACTCAAAGAGCAAATTTGAGTTTAAATAGCTTCAGAGGAGCTTATGGCTCTTTTGGCGTAGGTATCTGCTAAATCGTTGTCGAGGATTCTAACATGGCTAGGAATCCATGCAATCTTGACTTCTTGATTGAGTTACAATATTATATTTAGGTATTATCTGTTTTATAAACTGTTTATCAGTTTTTGTTATAGTCGGCCAATAATGGTTAACAATTTATTATACCCACCAAAGTATACCTACCAGTTTTTATTTTGCTAAGGTTGTTTAATACATGTGTGTTTAGTGTCTATACTATTTTTAGATTCTGAACGGAGTGATGGAATCTATTGATTTTACAATGATGTGTGTTTTTATTTATTTTTTTTATATTTTTGTGTCTGTCATTACGTTTTGGGCCGTAAAAATGATTCGATTTAAATAACAGGAACTTTTCTGAGAGGAAACTGAATGTAGATGGTACTTGGGCAAATCAAAAATCCAACTTTTTTAATACTTTATGAAAAAATCGAAAAAAACGATAAAAAAATTACGAAAAAACGGAAAATTTAACGCAAAATCACGTTTTTACAAACTACATTTTTTTAAAATACTCTAACTCAAAAACGAAAAACCGCAACAACTTGAAATTTTCACCAAATCTTTATATTGGTGTTCTATATACATGGTTAAGTTTTCAAAGTATTTTGACATATTTTGATTTATTTATAGACAATTTAAATTTTCGATTTTTGTAAAATCTTTTTTTTAAACATCTATAAAATTTAATTGGCTGGCCAAAACCTCTCGAAAATTTAATAAAAGGTTTATAATAAGCTTAACTTATCCTCACTAGAAAATATCTGAAATCGTTTCACTCAAATTTTTTTTATAAACCCATAAAGCTCAAATTTGTATAAAATGTGTCAAAATCACGATAATTTGCAAGTTATTTTGTAGATAAAAATTCATAAAATTTTTTCTGTTTATACTTAAGGTTCAAAATTTTGACACTAGTTTGTTCATAAGCAAATCTTCAAAAATATATAAAAAAAATGTCTACCGGACCAAAAAGAAAAAATTTTATGACCGTTTGAAATTTAAATTTTTACGAAATTGCATAAAATAGTGATTTATCGTCAAATGATTTTAAATATTTGTTATAATTCAAAAAGTATAAGCCGCAAAAACTTGAAATTTTTACCAGTTGTTAAGATAAGCATTTCCTCTACGTCATATTTTTTTTCAAAATATTATATTCATTTTTAAGCCACTTATAGGCGTTCAAAATATTCGAATTTTTACAGTTTTTTTTTATAATAAGTGATAAAAAAAAATTAACTTATATAAAATACTTGAAAATATAATAGAAGATTCCACAGAAGTTGTTATTATTGTCATTCAAAAATTATTAAAATCCATAGGCACAATTTTTTCTATAAGCAATTGAACAGCGAATATTGATATAAAATTATATGTAAAATACAATATAATGTATAATATTCTAGACTGACAAATGATATCGGTTTTTGAAATTTGTTCTAACGCAAAAACGAAAAACCGTAACAACTTGAAATTTCCACCAAATCTTTATATTGGTGTTTTCTATACATGGTTAAGTTTTCAAAGTATTTTGATATATTTTGAGACCAAAAACTTTTGAAAATATATTAAAGGATTAATTATAAGTTATAATAATTGTAGCTAAAAAATATCGGAGAGGGTTTCACTCAAATTTTTTTTATATGCCCATAAAATTCAAATTTGTATAAAATATGTTAAAATCGCGATAATTTACAAGTTATTTTGTGGTTGAAAATTCATAAAACTTTTTCTGTTTATACTTAAAGTTCAAGATTTTGATACTAGTTTGTCTATAAGCTAATCTTCAAAAATATATAAAAAAATTTCTATCGGACCAAAAGGAAAAAGTTTTATGACTGTTTTAAATTTAAATTTTTATGAAATTGCATTATAATTCAATTTAAATATAAAATACTATATTATTATATACACATTTTAGACAAACATATTAACTCCGTTCAGAATCGTTATTCGTATACAATGATATCTATCATTGCATTGAAATTTAACAAATTCATTGTAATAATGACCTATTCTATAAACGAGATACACTCCACCCCCAACTGTACAGCAAAGCGAGGCCCACCCGTTCTTTTTTATTTTATACTTAAAATAAATATAATATAATATAAAATATAAATATAAAATAATTTCGTTTGACGAAAAAATTTAGTTTTATAAAAAACTCGATTCATATAATAATGATAAACCTGGCAAAAAACCACAGAGCTTCGACGAAATAAATTCAGCGATACAAAATTTAGTAAAAGCCAATTTAAATAAGTAATAAGTAAAAGTAAAGGGTATCGATACCAAGCCAACAGCGGAGGCCTATTCTTCAGCTAAATAAATAATAGTTTATTTAGTAATAATTCATATAATTGCATACTAGTTTTTATTTTATTAAAATCGTGCTTTCAGAATTTTTAAGCTTTTTTAATTTTCGCTATTTGGACATCCAAATGACGGAAAAAGTTCCGTTGATGACAGTTTAGGTGTCCATTTCATGAAATATTATCCATATCGTGTAATTACGTGAAGTGGAGAAATCCCGATTCCATTTCGTGAAATGGATGCAAACGTTGTCCATTTCGTGAAACGTACAATAATGCGATATGGATGCGACATATACACATATTTTAGGGTGCGAGAAGAAAGTGTTCATGTTTTTACGGCTTCATGGGGACGGGGATCGCAAGGGCGTACATTCATACGGTTTGGCGGAAAACGTGTATATACCATGACTTTATATCGGCATAACGCTATGTAGAGGTGTATATTATATAACCGTCGAATTCATTGATATCCACTCTTGATTCGCAGTCCCGACGCATGGTTCCTGGTGGTTCTACTCGCAGGCCGAAGACAATGCGGTGTATAGAGCGTTGCTCATGTATTATAATCAACTTTGACACTCAAATCTACCTATATCGTTTTATAAAGTGTCGCATTATTGTGTAGTGGGTGTAGGTGCAACTGCATCGAAAAAATGAAAACATACTTTAACGGTGCGTGTACATAACCTAAACGGAGAAATTGAAGCCTATGTATCATTATAATACATTATGATAACACGTGCGGCAAAGGAAAACATTTTTATAATACGAAATATACGTATATATAATAATAATAATAATGATAATAATAACGTGCGTCCAATCGCGCAAAGTTTATTCGTGTTCTACGGTAATTTATATATAAATCTCGACGGCCTGCAACTCGGCGTTTTGAATATTATGATAAAATGTTTTCTTTGACGTTTACACTATAGGCAATATTATACGCACTACCCCGATCACCTCGCCCTTTGCGCGCTACGACGGTGTTTGGCATACGCAGCTACAGGAAAAGCTTGTTCCTCCGCGGCCCACTAAAATGACCCAATTCCTTTTTAACTAAGCCTATGTAATAATAATATTATTTATTACATTTCTCGCAGTCGTGTATTAATCGTCACGCACGCCACCGCCGTCATAGTACGATTTTTGAATGGTGCCAACCGCAATGTAATTTGACAAGTGTATATAATAATAATAATATTAATAATAACAATTATTCTTGTTGTTGTTATCATTATAATAAAATGATGGTGTATACAAATTGAGCCAAAAGAACATGTTTTCGATTCCAATGGCACAACTGGCTAATACCCAGTGTCTTCCGACGGAAGCAACTTGTACCCAGTGTAGTTCGTGGAATGTTAATAATTTCATATGATGTACATGGTTTATTGTTATTCTTGGCGTCGTAATTATTATGTGAGTGCCACACGTACTATACAATATTCCTCCGAAATTTTTACATCATATTATTACCATGAGATTTTGAATGAAAACATTGATGTAAATAGATCAACTTAGGTTTCGACCCCACACAAACCGCGATACCTAGCTTAACTAAAATTGTTATTAATTCATTTTTACTTGAACACAGACATTTGTCGTGGTTAATTACATAATGCTTAGATATAAGTCAAATGCATTAGCTCATACTATACACACGTATCTAAACAAAGTTAATAATAAACATTAATCCAATATATTCATTAGTTTATTAATTATGCATTCTTTTTTCGTTAAAAATAATATTACATATCTGTAATGTGTCACATTAAGGAATCTTGTATCTTCGCGTAAGCCGTATTACTATTGAGACTTATATAACCTAATCGAAAACCTTCTTAAAAGGTTGAATACTTCAGCTCAGAACGATTTACGTATGCATTCTGTATGTATAATGTACCTTAATAGCGTATTGATATGCGTCTACTTATTATCATATTGTAGTTTATTAATGAAGTAATCAAGGAAAACGATGTATAATGACACTAACAATATAAATGCAAATTAATAAACAAATAAATAAATAAATAATAAATAATAAAAAATAAATAGAAATAAATGCTTAACCTTGAGTATTATTAAAAGTGTAGGTATATCTATTATGACCAGTTTCGAATTAAAAATTCATCATCAGGTAAAAAATAATATCATAAGTGAATATGAAAAATAACCGATTCATTGAGAAAAATAATACAAAAGACTGGAGCAATATAGGTAATGACTCACACAACAGAATTGTATGTATACGTTATACGTTTACGCTATATAAATTTTGTTAATTTCGATTTTATGCAACGAACTAAACAAAATGCATTTTCAACGATTTACACATAAGTTTTTTTTCATTTTTATTTTTTCTAGTTTCTTTGGCGTAACAATCATCTGAATTTATATTGGTTTTTTATGCAACACAACTTTTAACGTTTGTAAAAATAAATGATAGTTGTACGAATAGGTAAGTGAAATGGTTTTCAGTTACCTTTATATTATTATAATATCTATATATTCAAATATGCATAGGGAATTAATTTAATTCCGCATTAGGGCGTATTGATATTATTTACGAAAAACAATAAGAAAGAATCTCGATATTTGTACACAAAACGTATGCATTACAGTGTAGTTACAAATCATCAGCGAATAAACTATCAAGAATTTGTACATTCACAATGGTAAATGGCTCATGAGTAATGCGTGCGTACGGCGGAACAAATGTAAATCTAGTTGTCTAATACATATTTTATATTTATATCGTATTACACATAATAATATATATATATACGGACGTAATAATATATTATATAAAACAAAACAGTAAAAAGTATTGGATAATACTAAACAAACAGCATATAATTATGACGATGGTTAATGATAATCATTGGGTCGTGACGTTGAGCATTATGAATGTAGGAACACCTTTGAAGATAATTAGTTGACAATTAAAAGGTTTGTAGTCGAACATCTTTAATTCTGATAACATTGAACCTAACGAGTGCGCCGCGATATTTTAACGCTATTATATAAGTAGGAGGTAAATAGTGGTAACATATAATATAGTGATGTATAGTAGGTAACACCGTGATTACAATATTAAAGTATATTATTTAAATACGTTTTAGTTTTAAGTTTATCAATTTTGCTATGAAATATAATATATTGGAATGTCATGGTAAAAACAAATCTATTGTACCAAATTTTTCACAAAATCGTGTTCTTCAAGACGACCTTAGGATGCTAGTACAAAATTAGCAAATAATTTTATTTCAATGATCTATAACGTAGGCTATAAACTTATATTTATTTATTAAATATTTAATGTGAAATTAACGTATAAGTGATTCTAAACAGTTATTTATTTTTATATTATATGTCAATATAACAATATGCGAATAATTCGTACCTAGTGTAAATTAATAATAATTACTATCAGAAATTCGAATTGCAGTTATTTTCATATTATACTTATGAACAATATAATCTACGAATATTTTATAGTACTTAAATAAATGTTTTCAGCAAATGGCTTATGGTCTATATGTTCAAAATATAATAGCGTATGTATATACGCATTACAAAAGCGCGTAATACTTGAAATTATTGTAGACGAATGCGTTTGTGTACAAGTTTAAATATTTATACATCTACGAATTAACTATAATGATGGATAAGGTAGTGTTATTTCGAATTGTTTTATCAAACTCTCATGGTATTTGGATCACGCAAAGCACAATATTTCAGAATCGAGTCACCTTTGAATCCGTCATAGACTTCATACAATATAATGTAATCGATCGTTCATGTACAGTTGAAGATTCAAAAACAAAGATTCTTTATGAATCCAAACCGTTCACGTTGAATATTGCATTATTATGTATTTATATGTTCATATATTTTTATTCAAACGTCTACACTCTACGGCGATTCATAAGTAAATATGCATGTAATCGTACGTGCCTACTATTCAAAACATCATTGTGGACGCAAAATTAAAATATATTGTCGCGTAGTCTCATGTAACATGTCATACTTCATTTTATTTTAATAACAAATTTAAACGTTGATAAATATAATAT
Source organism: Chaitophorus viminalis (assembly GCA_025469195.1). Taxonomy (NCBI): domain Eukaryota; kingdom Metazoa; phylum Arthropoda; class Insecta; order Hemiptera; family Aphididae; genus Chaitophorus; species Chaitophorus viminalis. The sequence goes on from JAIPRK010000620.1 coordinate 42,780, forward strand.
AAAGTTTCAATTTTTCCGTGATCAGATTGATAGTCTGATGATGAATAAAATATTGTAATTAAATTAACAGAAACAATTATGAGAGGGTGGACAGACTGTTATTTTACTTTATTCTAAAAAATCACCTGTAGTGTTTCTTATTTTTATATTAAAGAGGCCTATTTAAATGGTTTTCTAGACTGAAAATTACTGCAAAACCATTGCTAAACACTTCAGGAATAGAACGTATAATGAACTAAAAATCAAATTCAACGTAACAATGGTTAGCAACGAAATGCATTTCAATATTCGTTTGAAAACTGTTATTTGGTGGGCGGGGGACAAGAAAAAATAATAACTTCTAAATGTACTCATGTACCGTTTAGATGAAAAAAAAATCGTACGTAGCAATGAATAATTAAATAAATAAATAATTATGAGCGCGGTCAATATATATATATATATATATATATATTAATTCGGGCTACGAGATCCTACAAAAACGGATTCAAGTGATTTCGTTCATCGTATGGATACTAGAAAAAAATAATCAATGATGTGAAAAATCCAAGCGCAGCTTTCATCCCGATCACATTTATTATAATATTTTTATATTTTATTATTATTGGAATATCTGTATCACGATTTTCGCATGTGTGACCCCACGTGTCGTCGTCCTGCCAAGTAGTTTCCCGATCGTTATGTTATCGCGTTTGCCGCGAGAAAGGACTGTACAGGCGATCGGAGAGAAAAACTTAAAAAATAAACCAAAATCAAACATATATAATATGATATAGTTACCATGAAACGCTGAAGGAGCTGGCGGACGGGACGCGGAACAACAGCAGCAGCAGTGAACACGAGACCGCGACGTCGACGACGGAGCGCGTCCGAGGTGCCGACGACGACGGCCGCAAGAGACGCGTTGACGAGTAGTAGCTCGTCATTTCCAAGACGTTATGCAACTACACTAAGCGCGCGCTTTTCCCTTCGGTTCGTATAAAAACTCACTCGTCCAAGTTCCCCCATCCTCTCCCCGCCAAACAGGCGCCGCGTAAACATTTTAATACTAATAATAATAATATATCGTTCGGCTACAGCTATAATATTATTATGGTCGTCCGGGACGCCGTCCAGTCGGACGGATAAAGACAATTTTTTAATTCATTTTTTTTTTCTCTCTCAAACAATTTAGAGTATCGCTCGCTATCTGCAGTATAGGTAGTGAATAATTGTATACATACCTTTGTACCTATACGTCGAAGCAAATACGTTTTTCGCAAGCAGTGCGGTTGAAAATATACACGTGTACCTCGCATTGATTAGAGTATAATATACATACGCGTAGTATTATAATAATATTCGCTGCACTGTCCAGCCCTGCGTAATATACGTATACTTACATTAATGTATGAACCACGCGTCGAAATGACCGAAATACTCTCTCTCGAGACACTGTAACACAATATTACGCAGGACAATTTTTATTTTCAAACATTTCCATGTATTTTCATCAAATATTACTCGTACCACCGACTAACAATCTGTATATACGTGACACTTGACCCTTATTTGTCCATAAGCTTTCGAATTAAGTATTCGAATACTTCTGTATAGGCTGTACATCTCTATACTTGCATATACTTTTAGACATTGTTGAACGCTGTTCGATTTAAATATTTATTAGAATTTTGTTACTATTGTGAGTGTAGACTGTAGAGTATGATTATTATTGCTCTTTAAAACTCGAAAACAGCTATGTTGTAAACATTAAATATTATCAATCTGTCATAATATATATTATATTATATTATATTGAGATATGTAATTACTTATTGTTGAAAGCTAATAGGAAAAAAAAACCCGTAATATATAAACCATAGTATACCTACGCGCATACTCGTAAGTTCTTGCATCGCAATAAGTTTTGTAATATCTTTACTCAATAATCATTAATGATTAGTCATTGCTATAACGTAAGTGCACGATTTAATTTGATCGCACGCTCAAATGATTTCCGTATTTATTTTCAAGTGAAAATTTCGGATTGCGGCCAAACAAGCCACAGTTCATACAGTCGCGCTCAGAACTGCCGTATATACGTGGTATAAAACAACTGAACAATACCTATTATAGTTGTAACTTGTAATTATATATAATATTTTTTTTTTTAATTCCTCTGCAAACATGTAATTATGAATTTTTAATATTATACTCTCGTGCTGAATAATGTTTTATCCCGTCAAGCACTAGCAGATAGGTAGGCAAATAACAGCTGAACGATGATAGACATTAATGCAATATTAATAATTAATTATGATAATAATAATAATAATAATAATATGTATACAATGTACTGCACTTATTTGCTGTGACTGTACAATTATTCCAGTGTAAATAGCAACTAAAATGCTAAAATCAAAAAACATAATTTTATAATATAGTTATAAGCCGACGTTTGCCACGCAATACTCTCGCGATTGTGAATGTATTGTATTAATACTGTCACTGTACCTATGCTTTTGATTTGAATTGTTGAATTAATCATTTATTACTGGCAAACGGTTTAACGTGTCGTGTAATCTGATCAATGCGTGCTGCGTTTGTATAGTTTTCGACTCGTTACCCGACGTCGGATGTTCTCACTTCCTATTTTGTCCTTCGCGTTTCTTTCTACTCTTGCGGAACATTGCGATTTTCGTTCCCCGAGCTGTTTTAGTTCATTTCTTCCCCCCCCCCCCGCCTCTGATTCTTTTTACTTTCACGTGAGCATCGTGAATATTCACTTTTTATAATATTGCGCGGGTGATTACGTTTAAGATTTATACATATTGCAGTATAATATCATAATAATAATTAGGGACGTCGGTAAAAATATATATTTAGATGTTAATTATTTTATGTTCGGGAAATCATACTATTATATATCACAACTTATAACGAGGTACTTAATACGTAAACTTGATCGTTTTAATCATGGTTTGTATTAACATTTATTTTATATCAACTCAAAAGAATACTATAAAAGTATCCAAATGCAACTATATGGTTACATCGTCGCGGTAGACCCCATATACCGACCACTCGGTCACAAGAGTTCAGCAGAACTTTCCACTTTTGGCCGAATACCGGTGGTTTAAAAATTATTGACTCTGCAGGAAAATATACTTTATAATATGTTGATCGGTGGTTAGTTAGTATCTCGGTTATATATTATATTAGTTCTTGTTCGTAAAATAATCATTGTTTGCAATTTATCCGGCATCGGCTAAAAAGGTTTACTATCATTTTTGTTAAAAAAGTATAACAGATATAAATTTTATATTTATCATTTTTTATACAATGAGTTTTTATTTAAAAGTTATTTTACGTTTTTGTCTGTCAATATTTTTAAAACATTTCCTATGCTGGCCAATAAAAATTATTTTAATAGAATTGTTTCCATAAACATATTTGATTTATTGGCCATTCGAGGCCTAACTTGTCTAACTTGTACATACGGAGTACGGACTATATAGAATCTGGCTGTCTGTGATCTTATGCGATGCGAAAATAAGACTGGTTCCTCGGTCTATTATATTTTACAATAATAGAACTGTATACTATTTAATATTGTTAACGTTTTCTACGCTAATTTATTTTTATGCGAATTTCTTCTTTGCGTAACTGTAAACTTCCAAATATGTTGCAATGCTAATAAGATTTTTACAACACATACCTAAACATTAAGAATTATGACGTTCAATTCATAATAATGGTCTGAAACACACTTGTTCTTAACCAATTATTTAACATATATGTTATTGAATATAATTAACATTCACCAGTGGTTCAACTTAACAGAAATAGTTTTTTTGGGTTCATGATACTATAATACAACCAATGACCTATGAAGAGTAGATGAGTAGGTAACCATGTTTTCTTGGAGTCAATATATCAATCAAATTTTATAATTTCTATGATCATAAAAGTCATAAAATCAACAGGTATATGATTATAATCAGAATATCATATTCGACCTTATAGGTAGTCTATTTATTGATTATTTCGTAAAATTATTTTACTAACACAATATATAGTGTATATTATATGATAAAGAATATTATTTATGTTGTAAATAAATACGGTTTTTTACTTTAACGTTTTGATAATTGATACTAAGCACTTTCAAATCACAACCTCATAAAACCGTACTTATAATGTTTATATGGGATGGCTACCTAAAGAAATTTAATGTTTAGAATATTGATATTTAACCCACAGTTTAACTACAAAACAAATCGCAAAATCCTTATTGATAAAAGTTATTGTAAGTACATTTAATTTTAATAATAAAAAATATATAATATAAAACGTATCTTAAACATATAGCTACTATATCTAAATGCAACACTCTCTGTAAGCTTGGTTTGTAACTTTTGTATTAGCTGAATTCGGTTCAAAATTAAAAATAAAATTAAAACTATACAATATTATTAAGAACTTATTATTTGTAGCTAACAAGGATATTGCATTTATCTTACCACTACATGTGATGAAACAATGTGATCTTTGCTTGTTTCTTAGTTTCTTCTAAATGTTTTTATAAAGTTTGCTGTACAATTATCTGGTCATCTCTATAAAAATTCAAGCTCTTCGGTCATCTGATGTATTAATAGAGTCTCCAAAGTTTTTATTGGATGAGAATATGGGATGTATAAATGTATAACGTATACATAATAGGTAGGTATTAAAAATGTGACTAAAAAAAAAAAGAAAATGAAGTGATTTGTATTTATAACGATAGGCATATCATAACAATATGATTACTAAATTATTTGATCTAAAATAAAATGTAATATATAATTTATCCTTTTTTTTCTTTTTTTTGTGATAACATGTCTAATACAGAATAATAATATACTTTTGTTAGGAGATACTCCTTATTTCTGAATATTTAAAAACACCCACTTGTGAAAAATAAAAACCTATAGGTAACCGTATAAAACAATCAATTTTGTTAAGATAAAATATAATAGTTAAACACTGCAATGCATCATTGTTAAAACAGTTGAAGCTTTTAGTGGTATACTTTAATTTTTTTTTTACCATAAAAATTTACATTTTATAAACAATTTTACTGCTTCGTTATCGTTTAAGTACTTAGAAAGTAAAAACTCTAGTGTATTTAACGTATTTGTGACAACAGAAAACATTTCCACGATAAAACGCTTATAGTGTTGTATTTATTTGCATATATTTGCAGAAAACCAAATCAAAAACCGTATGTTGGTTCCTTTCGTTTATGTATATAAGCTACTTAATAATATATGACACATAATAAATTGTTTTGTAAATATTCATAAAAATGAACAATCGAACAATGAACATATTTATGTTCCGGAAAATATTAATATACCTTATATCGTATATATATATACCTTATACATTATATTTTAATATAATAATTTAAAATGTTAAATACGCATAAAACAGCTCCATAATACATATATAGCTTTTAAGCTTTCACAATTTTATACCGTTTCCGGAATATGTCTTGTATAAAACTATACCTAATATTGGGTTTACCTACAATACTTCACACATACTTTTCTACTCGTTCTATAGGCATTTTAAATACCAATAAGTAATTTCAAATATTAAACCATATTGTTGTTTATAAATAATTATTATAACTATAAACTGCGTATTTTCGAGTTATGATAAATAACTGTTTATTATGCAAGTTATATTATACAATCCAATATATGTATAAACTAGGATTCTATAATATTTATATTATCTCAGTTTTTGGATACTAGATAACATTCTTGAGGTAAATAATATTGTCGAAAACGAAATGTTTAATATATTGGGAATTCATCGTAAAGATATTTCATTATCATTTTGATATCCGTGGGTTATTTGTGTAACTACGCCAATAATCGATAAATTGTATTTTAATGTGCGTTCCTAATGTAACTATGATATTATTAATCTAAATCCTATACATAATGTACATAATTATAATATCGAACTTGACTCGTTAGGTATATAATACCTATATTAAATTGTCATACGAATCCGATGTTAAATTTAACTAATAACTTATAACTATACCTTCATTAAAATTCGCACGAGAGATATTCACTCGACTTTTATCGAAACAACTAAAACGCATAAAAATAATTGGTTAATTTCGAATTGGCATAGCACATTTAAATTAATTTCATGGTGCATTGTAAAACAAAATTAGTATGCAAAAACATAATATGTTCTACGCGCACGTACAACCCAGTACAGTTCACATTATTGCGGTCGATTATCTCCAAGCTCGCGGCAATCAAAACGTTATATATAGGTAAGTCACTTGGTATATATTTATTCGCGTGGAAGTTCACATTTTTACATAGATAATATTGTGTAAGACTTGTATGCAAGTAGACGAACCTAGATTATAATGGTATCATCGTATGGTCTTGTTGCCAAAAACCGAAATGTTAAAAACGATCATCGCGATCCATTTGACGACATAATAATTATTATAACACATAATAAAATTATTACGCTGAGCGAAAATCCGACCAGAAATATTTTCTCAAACTTACAGGCACGCATGAATACGAGTACGTGATGTGGATTTTTTTCACTTTGCGGACGCATCTATATTATAATGTATAATATTATAACACGTTGTTGAAATAGTATAAATTATACGATTCTTGGCTCGAGTGTATATATGAATATATAATATAGTGAAATAATGAAATAATGTATACGTGTTGACGACGCCGTAGCAGCACCCGCTGCTCGGCTAATTTCTCCGGCCTATAGAACTTTGCACCACACCGTATAATATAATTTTTCAAGGCCGTTTCCTGTTTATAATATTTCGAAGGACTTTCGATTTGTATAAATCGTACGCACGCGTTATTCAACTGGACTTTTGTTGTCTATTCCTGATGTACACGGGGTCGACGTCACGATGATATTGTTGCGAACGCACATTCGTCTTTTCGGTATTAAGTAGGCACTTACACGTAACCTATTATATAAATTATACATAATATTAGAATAGTGAATAGTATATTATAATAATATATGTAGTAGGTAGTATAGCTGTTGGTGTTTTTATTTTTCATTCTTTGTTGACCCAATTACTCGACGACTATACCGCGGTAGTTGGACAAAGTTACACTGTTTACCCGCGTACCTACTGCAATACACTATTACATCTATATCATAGCTGCGGCAGGTGGCTATACATTATTTATACACGTACGATTATTCATCCTCGTCGCGGTATCACATATAGCATTATAATAAGTACGTTTGCATAATTATTGTACCTAGCAATTTACGAATCACCGTTATCGCGGCACTAATTTGCGAACACGCGGAATAATAATAATAATTATGATAATAATATTTGTATTATAAATTATAATATACACCGCGACAGTTCATACAGTTATAAGATACTTATGCCATTAAGTGCACCGGAGTCCAGAGTAAAATAAAATAATATTAGGTATATTACATGCGTAACAAAATATTGCACACGGCACACCTGCGTGTATGGACTATAAGGTAATACCTAAAGTCCTAAAAATAATTTACTCGTTCGTTTTGCATAAGTAAACAAATTTGTTACCTTCAAGTTGACTAATAACTATACATAAATATGGAGTATGATGTTGACTTTTTTGTGTCGTAAAATATAAGCGTTTAAATTGTTACTGTTTAGCCGGTTATATGATATAGGTATATTACAGTGATCAAGTTGTGATATTGAAGTGATAAATGCGACGAATACCTAAAAAAAAAAAAAATGTTTTGATTCGTCTAATCTGTGGTATACTTATTCTAGAATTAAAACTAAAAACAAATATAATAATATAATATAATCGCGTTTCTTCGTTTTTATCCAGTTAAAAGACAGTGTTATATGTCCAACAATCGTTTAGAAAACAATAAATACCACGCATGTTTTAAAATTGCAATATTGATATGAAACGATCTTTGTTTTCATAACAAAAACAATATCATATTGCAAATTATTTGAGTTAAATTTTTAAGTATGGATCATAAACAATATTATTGTATGAAGTCGTTTTAAATATCATTGCAAATTGTAATCACTAGTTAATATAATAATATATAATAAGTCATACTAATGCATCAGTCCGGCGATAATGTTCACCATGAACACACGCTCTCGCGATCGCTCCGCTATCTGCATTTTAAATATGCTCATTATTATTGTGTTATCGGTTATTTCATTTTCAATATAAATAATATTATGTTTCGTTCTGCTAAAAGTCCGCCTCGTACGCCTACGGCATCTAAACGAATATTATCTAGCTCTTCAAATTCTCCTCTTCATGAGGATAAAAAGTCTAAAACTTATTCTTCACCCAATCGCTTCGCCGTTCTTTCCTTAATTGACACTTGTGATAATACCGGATCGGGCTCGGTTCCGTCCATTCGTGATGACAACGTCGAAATGTCAACTCACTCCACGGCTCGTGCTGAGCTTCACATACCACCTATCCGTAACATTAGCAATTTCTCCGAATTCAAGGACGCCTTAATTAAATATAATCTCCGACCCCAACGGGTTCACATGCAAGTCTACTTCTTCACATCTTATTGTACAACCTAGTAATCTTGATAATTTTAATGCTATAGTTCGGTATTTGATGAATATTAACGCCAGTTTTCATACTTTTCTTTCTTGCTCTAAACGTCCGCTTAGGATCGTTATCAGAAACCTTCATCATTCCACTCCCAGTGCTGACATTTCGGACGCATTGTTGGAAGAAGGACACATCGTGAGGCAAGTTTATAACGTTAAAAATAAAAAATATAATCATCCTTTCCCAATATTTTTTATCGACCTTGAATGCAATGATAATAATAATAAAATCTACAATATCATTTCATTACTAAACTCGAAAGTAATAATTGAAAAACTAAATAAATCATCATATGGGCCGCCGCAATGTTATAAGTGTCAAGATTATGGTCACACGCAAAAATACTATCACCCATCTCGCTGCGTCAAATGTGGTGAGGCTCATAAGTCAAGCCTCTGTACCAAGGATCGCTCCAGTCCAGCTAAATGTGTCCACTGCTCCGAAGATCACACGGCCAACTTCAGGGGGTGCCCATTCTATCAAGCCATTCTTAATCGTCACAAAATCAAGTTGTCATATTCCCAAAATAATGCCTCATAGACTAAAAACTTAATATCCGAGTCCCTCCCAATCGAACCTTCCCAATCTATTCCATCATATGCTTCTGTTACTGCTGGTACTAATCCGAACATAAATCCACATATTCCAAATTAAATTCAGCTCTCTCAAAATTCCTCTCCGATTTAACTTCTATTATAAACTCATTCCTTTCTGCTATATTAATAAACAAATAGTTAAGGCATTAACTGTCTATTATTATTGTTGTATTTTGTACACTGATTGTGTTTCAATTGTTTATCTGATATATTTTATAACCTTTATCATTATGTTTAATTACTTCACATTTTGCTTATTGTATCAATATTAATTAACTTTGTACATTTATCTTTGTAATTGTTGAACTATAATAGTTATTTCTAGAAATTCTAAAAAAAAAAAAATAAAAAAAAATAAAAAATTCATACTAAGAACAATAGGTAATATAATAATTAATAATATAGGGCATACATGCTCAACTTATGCAGTGCTTATAATGTATGGCAAGCGCCACACTTATTTGATATTTCAGTGCTTATAATACAGGAATCATATTATACTGTAGTTGTATAAAATACCGAAATGCCTCGAAATAGGATGTACATATTCAGATTATATTGAATTATAATCACATAATTTAGATAGTGACCAACCAAGATTCTATTTATAAAGTGGAAATCGTATTGTAAACATAAAATATACTCTACAAAATCCCATGTTCATTTTTCATTGCCTCGTTTAATTTGAATATGAACATCGGGCATTGACCAATGACCAACTCGATACCAATAAGTAATAGCGTGACTGTACAACTATTTATTTCATAAAACTCTCTAAAAATTGTTATTTATAGATAACTAACTATATTTCTAACAAAGGAAAACCTTGGCCTTGTCCAAGGAGTTGGACAATTATTTTGGTATGACTTATATATATATGATGTATATGATGTAAGCGATACATTTTTCATAACACCATCTATTTATTGGATCACGTATGTTGAATGAAATAAAATAATTATTTTGCATAGTTTATTCGTTATAGTGTGTTTAATATAATTTAAGATCAACACTAGTTTCAAGTCCGATAAAATGTATTTCACTAATTGTGTATAAAAAATAACATAAAAACTTATTGTCCCGTTTTCAACGAAATAACAGGTTATTCTAAAACATTATGTAGTGTACAACGTTGGAACAAAGAGCGTTTTCGAAACGTAACATCCGCTAATCGTCATTTCACATTTCACTTTTGTTTGTTTGAATATAAGATATAATAATGAGTGAATTTTTATAGTTTTTTGAGCTATACCTATGTAGAGTAGAATATTTCATTACCTATGTTTTTATATCTATATGTAATATCATCATTATGTATATTATTGTAATCTTAAAATCAATCCGTTTAGAATTCTAGATAAACTATAACTTTTTAATTTTTAATTTTATTTACATGAGCGATGAGCCTCATCCATTAAAATCAACATAAATTTGGCATAGATGTGAAAAAGTAAAAAGGTCGTTCTTGACTAGACTTAATGACGAATATTCAAATCAGTATTGTTTTCAATATCGCATCAATTATTATCAATAATATTTAAAATTACCCACCGTGATATTCTAAAGGAATTATTTCTGAATATTTTTTTTTTTTTTTTTTAGAACAGTTTAATAGAATGATCATAATAAACACTTATAGTCAAATTGGCATGTTTACACCTTCACTTACCTACTAGGAAAATAACTTTTGAATTCTTAATTTTTTCGAAAATTACAATGTATACAAGTTGTGGTATAGAAGTTGGTAAAAAAAAAAAATGCCTGTTTAAATTAAAATCATAAATCGAATTATTGGTTTTATAACAAAAACATAAACAATTTGAAGAAAATTAGCATCTACGAAGTCACGAAGATATTTTCTTCTGGATATGAGATAGAATATTCACCTGTAGATGTATCAATACGTTGGGAATATTTTTATAATATAAATCCATATTTTGTTATACGCATGTGAATGTGGGGTATCCTATAGGCAGGGACAGAAAATTACCGTTTATAATACCTTTGAACCAGGTACGTATTTAGGTAAGGGCTATGAGCCCGCCTATATCCCGTCGTTGCCCAGAGTAACAAAGTTTTTAAGGTTTAGACTTTTAGAAGGTCGGCCATTTTTTTTTTTAAGATTCAGAAGAATGGTTAGTTTTTATTTCGTAAGTTTCGCACCACAGACTTGGGATCATTACTTATTTTCCAGTAGATGTGTAACTCTTCCTTTTCCCATGTCATATTTGTCATATTTGTAAACCACGAAATATTTTTATTATACTATTATTGGTCATTTACAACTTATTCGTGGTGAAACGGACGCCTGTTAAGTAGCAGTGGCTATTAGCTTTGCCCCAGTCAAAATTATGGGTGAATGGTGGCCGGCGGGATAGTCATTGTTTATAATACTGATATTAGTGCTGTAATATGCATATTACATACGAGTATTGCATGCGAAATAAATTTTTTTTTAGAAACATTGTTATAGATGTATTGTCTATATTTTTCATCCTCATTGTGTTGCATAAAGCCAATGAATAAAAAACCTAAAAATCCGCTTTTTAATTTTGAGTATATATAATAATGTATTATAGGCTATAGCATTAATAAGTAATAACTCGGTCAAACTGATTTCTTTTTTTCTGGAAAATATCAAATTTGTGCAGTGGTTGGCGGAATATTTTAGACTTGCGGCTTGCCCTGGTCAACTAAAATAGTCAAACCGACATTGGTTATTAGTAGGGCTCCAAAAGGTATAGGAGCTAATATTATAATGAAATTGAGGGGCGATAAGATACGAGTATGTGTTGCTCTTATCCTGAAATTGCATTGAACCCTTCTGTATTAGGTATGATAGTAATAATACAACTAGTAACTAATATTCTAATACGAATATACCAACTATACTTATTACTCAATATTGTGCTTTGTGCGTTGTGCCAGAGTACAGTAAAATAAACAACAAGTATCATGATTCGGCTGGGAACGGGTACGTTATTTTTTTGCGTGTTACCGCGTCCTGCACTGCAACAGCGCGTGTGTTCATAGAGAAACTATCACTTACCAGTTCTCCCGGAGTGATAACAGTGATAGTGATAAAATAAAAACATGAAAAAAAAACTATAAAAAAAATACAAAAATAATAAAGTAACCACTGTCAAAACTCAAATTTTGTACCTAAGAATTTCACCCTCTGTGCCAAATACATACAGTTATGTATTCGTCATTATATGATTTGTAATTCATCGACGACCGTTATTCGGTCGTTTTTACTTTTTACGGGGTCTTCGGCTGCAAGCGGGTCGTTTACGTTATACTCATAATATGATTATAATATAATAATTGCATATTTGAATGATCTTGTATAGCCTGTTCAGCATTGGAATTGGGAAGACATTTTTCATAACTTTGTAGAACGTGAGTATAAAAGTTTACCAATAATAAGCTTTAATATACATGGATTTTAATGCACCTGGTGTTTGCTATGCGCTTAAACATTATACATATGCAATTTAATTATATTATTATACTAGCACTCTCAGCAAAATTCATATACTTACGTTTAGGTTTTAGAACCTATTAACTTAGGATTTGAAATGATTATGTAGTATCACTGTGGTCATAACCCAGAATTGTTTTAAATCAGAAACTGTCAGGAATTTCAAAACATAATATTCCAAACTCATGATTATTTCTTGTGTGTGTAATAATGTATAATATATTATTATGCTAATAAGTTTAGTAAGTACTAAGTAATGACTATAATATAGTGGTTACATTTATAACTTTCGTATTGTCACGTATATTGTTTTATCAAAGTTGTTATCATAACGATTTGTGATAAGGGCCTTATAACTGCAGCAGGTATATAAAATTATAAAACAATATTTGTGGCCTACGCCGGTCTACGTTTCGACGATTGCAACCTGTGTAATGTGCATTGTGCAGTGGTGTCCAGTTAAAAATTTGTGAAGTATTCCGTGAAGTACTATTATAATATTGTTGTGTTACCATCTACACGTTGAAATTCTTAAACAGTTGACTAAGTGCTTTGACTTATTGTCGTATCATTGCGTGTATTCCAAATGTGTACAACAGTGTTTGCCCGGAGATGTCAACCATTAAACGCTTGCAGCTCACATTGGCCATCATGAAGCCTCATGTGGTATCATGTCCATTTTCCCTGCTCGTATGTATCGTTGATAAATGATTTCATCCTGGTATGAATGGTCATTTCAAATACCTTATAGTTACCGTTACCTTAGATTAAATCCATCTACGCTTTTAAGTTACTATACTCTATTATGTTCCTTACAGGATATCAGAAGAACAATACTCAACAACGGTTTCTATGTTATACGTTCAAAGCGTCAGACTATTAAATTAGAACAGGCAGAACGATTCTACAGTGAGCATAAAACAAAGTTTTTTTATAACAGGCTTATCACATTTATGACAAGGTAATTAAGTACTAAAGTATGTATTTTTTAATATTTCCTTATCACCTAATGACTAATATGTAATTATTAGTGGGCCGTCTGAAGCTTATATTTTGGCCAGAGAAGATGCAATCGCAGTATGGCGTCGATTGATGGGACCGACTAAAGTTTTCCAATCTCAGCTAAGTCATCCAGATTCTATAAGAGCAATTCATGGCTTAACTGATACCAGAAATGCTACTCATGGATCTGGTAACTTATTATTATTTTTTTTTTTTATATTGGTAAACTTATCGAATTATACTTTCCTATATACTCTAGAGACTCATTAATTATTTTGTCTATGTTTAGTGCCATAAACTATATGGTAATTAGCAGCAGTACCTACTAGATTTTTTAAAAGGGCCAAATTTAATTTTTAAAAATTATTTGTATCTCGTCAATGTAATTAATGAATTAATTCAATTTTGCGTGTTATTGACAAAAAAAAAAAAAAATAGGGTCTTTAGGCATATTTTTTTTTCTTGGTGAAAAAATTCTTAGTTTTTTTATTTTTAGTTACATTATTAATAATAATTATAAAATATAAAAATTTATAAAATGCTATTTTAATTTTTATCATGCAAATAGTTTATAGAAAATAAATGTTATATGAGCTTACTATATTTACTTCAACAATAAATTGATATCGATTATTTCAAAATCTAAAATTTATTTTTCTGGAAATTTAGCTTTTTCTTTGCAAAATAACTATTTATATTGTCTCCAAGAAGAAGAAAATTGTTCAAAGACTTAACCTTTTAGTTGTTTTACTTTAGTATGATACATAGTTGTGTTAGATTTGAGAGTATTCAATTCAATTTTAGGGTAAAATGCACAAAATTTCCTTAAAGGCTGTGTAATAGGGACCACTGTTATAGAGTATATCAAGAATTATAACTAATTAAATATATTTAGCTTCTTCAATGTTACCATTAATATTAATATAATATAATAAATAAAATTTCTTATTGATGTTAACTGTTTTATATATATTTATAAAGTATATTATGTTTCGAAAAACAAATATACCAAACAAACTATATAGATAGGTTTTTATTTGCTATTATGTAAATAGTTCTTGTATATTCATTCTTGTTAAAAAAGTATAATGTATATCATACTCATTTAATAATAATAATAATAATAGTAATAATACAATCAGTAAAAGTCTTTTTATTTATTTGTATTTTATATTCAAAACATTTATTGTAACTATTTTAGTGCTATTAGATTTTGTTTTATATATATATATACTCCAATTGTATAAACTAAAATGTATTGAAAAATAAAAACGTTTTAATGAAAATATGATATTAGCCTGAGAAGTAATTATAGTTGCAATATAATTGATATTATTAAATACTTGTATTAGTATGGTCATGATGAACTATTGTTTTAATTTCAGATTCAGATGAATCTGTTCGTAGAGAAGTTGATATAATGATACCAAAATTCAGTTTTGAACATTGGAAGCAAACCGAAGAACTGTTGTTTCAAAATGGAAAAGTGCGATTTAATGAAGAAAAGTTTATTCATGTCGTTCGCTCCTAAAAGTGTTAAATCTAATATTATAAAATAGGTAGTATTTGTTAATGTGTCTATGTTTATTATTTAAAAAAAGTCATAATTGTATAAAACCAATATTATTTAAGACATTGACTTACAATGTTGTAATACAGTTGATACCAATTATAATATTGTATTTATAGTTGCAATTTTATTTTGAAAACAATATTTGTCCCATTAGTTAATGCTGCATTAGTATATTTAATATGTTGTCGATAATGGAATGAGCCAGATATAATTACAAAGGAAGTTCAATATGTATAGAATATTTTTATAAAAGTGTTCAGTTGTCTCGAAAATTGTTACAATCAAAAAACTTAGTTACGGGAATTTTATGTTCAAACCGTAAGAAAAATCCTAATGAAGTTATAATTCAAAAACTGATAAAAAAGGAGAATCAATATGTAGGTATACAGAGGATAGCATTAGTGTTATAAATGGATATATAGTAGAGATGTTTTAATAATAAGTACATCATTTTCTTATTCAATGATAGATATTAAATAAAAAAATGGAGAAACAATAAAAATTATCAGCCATTAAATACATCTAAGCATATGTCTGAAAATGACTGCTAAGATTAATACTTCATACTATATGTTTGAAAGAAAGACTTAAAGATAGTATAAAAAATCAGTACATTTGTTGTTGGTAAATTTTTACTTTTTGTTTAATTAATGTGCC
Source organism: Chaitophorus viminalis (assembly GCA_025469195.1). NCBI lineage: Eukaryota > Metazoa > Arthropoda > Insecta > Hemiptera > Aphididae > Chaitophorus > Chaitophorus viminalis. The sequence goes on from JAIPRK010000620.1 coordinate 58,749, forward strand.
AAAAAAACTGGCTTATTATGTAATTATTATAAAAAAACATATTATAAAATATAAGTGGTTGATGGATTATTACTAAACAATTAAATTCTTCTAGATAATACTCGAATTATTTAAAAATTGAAACACATTATCCCAAAAAAGTGATAAAAAAAAAGTACAAACGATGTCAAATTTATTGCGTAAAAGGTATTCGAAAAGATTTAATTTATTATATAACTATATACTGTTTGAAATGCAAAGAACAACTAAGTTTATATCTTGAAAATTGCTTTGAAGAATACCTTAAAGGAAATAACAATTATAATAACATTTTAAAATGTAATTATCTTTATTTTCTGTTATAAATATGTATTTGTTACTCTTATTATTTTATTGTTTTTTTTTTTACAAAAGTTAAAAAAATGTTTTAATTTATTTTATAAAAAATATATGTTTTATAAAAAAACCATAAGAAAAGTATTAATTTAATATTTAATAACTGGATGAAGAAAAGTGTTATGTTTAATAAAGGCCATTATCATGTTAGACAATACCAGATTGTGGTAAAACATGTACCTCAGGAGAATTATATTGATTTTTTTAAAATTAATTATTTGTATAAATAATAAGTGTATTTTTTTTAATTTTTTGTTAGGGAGATTTTGGCATCGTGGCCATTATATCTCAACGATTATTTTTATGAAGACTCAATTATGTGTTATAGTTTGGGAGGGGTGGTAGCGGCATCTTTTCACCGGACGGTGGTGCTGCCCGGATTCGAACCGGTAACCGTATGATTACGCACAGCCGCCTTATGCCGCTAGGCTATGACAGTACTTCAATAATAAATGTAATTCAAATTATTTCTTTTTCCCCTCGCTGAATTGAAAATCTCTATAAATCAATTTTTCAGCTCAGTTCTCTGAGTCTTAAGTCCTCAAAAGTCTACTGTACTAAAATACTTTAAATTATTATGTTACCAAAATTGCAAATAAAAATTATTAAGCTTAGAATCAACCACTTTCTGATAATAAAGTAAACAATTTTTGATTCTATAACAGATCTAGATGTCACAGTTGAAATATTTAAACTATGCCAACTATTTTATTTAGTTACTATTTTGATTCCTTAATAAGAACCAAGTATAATGTAACAAAGTATTATTGTTATAATAATTTTATAAGAAATCTTCAGTTCATATTTAAAAATACTGATGTTTTATTATAATATGTGCAACTGGTTAAGATAATTCTTTCAAAATCTGATTGACTTACATAATAATATGAATTTTTTCATATATTTTGTTTGTTTAAAGTGTATGATTATCAGTAAAATATACTTTTAGTTGAAAAATTTATTATACCTATATATTATTCTATATAATATAATAACTTTAACAACATTGTATTATTATTAACAATCAGAAGGTTGGCAAGATTTATTATAATTGAATATAAAATATCAATAATTTTGCTGACCAGCAGCATTTATTGTTGTTAACTAATAGTGTCAATTATCATGTATGTATGTTGTTATAAACATTGTGATTACAATTTATATATGTTAGGAAAATATTATAATAATTTGTTACAAAAATGGCTATGTATTACAATTTTTTTGTATTTTTCTTAAAAAATTGACTATTGGCTCAAAAGTAAAAATGTTCCTATTCATGTCTTAACTTTTAGCCATTTTTTATCAATAATGTATTAATTTTAATAAGTTAATACAGTTTAATGTTATTAATATTATAATGTTAGGGTTAACGGTTTTCACATATTTATATTAATTTGTTAATGATTTTGTAGCCCTCTACAATTGTCAGCGAGTACCTGTTTGAATTTATAATTTATAAGAAAAGAAAACAGTCATTCATAAGTAATATTTAAAAAATATTTTCTTTTTAAATAGTCAATGTAAATTTATACTATATATATGGGGTGTCTTTTAAGAATTTGGTTATTAAGATATCTCTTTTGTAAATAATGATAATCAATAATCATAATATGTTAATTATTCAATAACTCAATTGAACAGATTAGTATGTGTTAATTCTTTTACAATTAACTTAAATATAAACATTATGGTTCAATGTTTAAAATAAAAAGAAACATTTTACAGGTTGTCAAACTATAAATGATTCAAATTTTTCATTTCTTAAAATTATATGATTTGTAATACTTTTACTTATCAGTAATTTAGTATAATTTTATTTAATGCATTTGTGATTAGTTTTTTAGATTTATTTTTATATAAATTCCTGTTTGATAAGCATTTTTCTGTAAATTATAAATTGTGCTAGGATCATAAAATGTATCAAATTTTAAAATTAACCTTCAATAAGGTTATATATTATAATAAAAGGTAGGTAATAAATTTATAACCCTTAATTAAAATTTAACCCAGATACAAAAAACCATTTATGAATAAAAAGTTATAAAAAATCAATGTATTTTACAAAAATAAAAAGCTATATTAAGCATAGTTAAATCAGGAAATTTCAATTAGACTAAACGTTTTGTCCTTAAGATCCAAGAGAATTAAATTATATTTTTGAAAGTTTGTTGGACACAGAAATGATCGTAAAGAGAAACATTTTTAGCAGTTGTTCTACAAATTTACTCATGTTCAAGTACAACTATTTCTTATTTTCACTAATAAAATCATTAGTTATTTTTCATATTCCGGGATGAATATTTTGATATTATCTTTTAAACATATTATGATTATACAATAGGTAACATATATTCTTAATTAATTGTAAACTTTATCAGCCGTAGAGATAGAATTGTAATAGTATATTATTAGTCTGTATCAAAACATAGACATATCAAGGCATTATGTTATCCCTGTATACTCAGTACAGTATAGAATCTGAGCCCCTGTTTTTAGAATTATAACAAGTTGACATCATGAACACGTTTAGTTTTGTGTGATCTATCTAATCAACAGACCACCAACATCGAGCTCTGAACAATTGTTCCAAAAGCTGTACTCGTTTTCATCTATTTAATATTATTATATATTAAATATAGGCAGATGATTGCAGAATTGTTAGATTGTTTCTGTTTCATCAATGGCAGACCATTTTGTGGTGCGGAACAAAGCACACAAAATCGGCTTTGTATTGTCTGTCTCGTATCACGTAACACTCGTTTTCTCTAAAATTATAATAATAATTAATACGTTATCCTTATCGGGAAAACTTTACCCGACTGGCGGCAAACGTACTATCGCCATCGGAAAGCTTCAGCGGTAAAACCGGCTGTATTCAGCGCGACATGGGCGATAAACTACCATGTATCACGACCATCTGCCGGCCATTCGATAGGTGACACTGTGACAGGTGTGTTATTATCCAACCTGTGCACAGATTGTCCAAGTCTTATGCACGTATTCAAAATACAATACATTTTGACATTTTGTAACGAACAATAAAAAAGAATAAACATTTAATATGAACAATAAAAATTGGTGGTGTAAAAAGTGGTGTAAAATAATACACGAATGCCTTTAATTCGCTTATGCAAAGCTCCGTCTTATACAGCTGACGTTACACCACAACAAATTATTGTGAATTGTGAAACATTGATTATATAAGTAACAACCATAACACAGTACGGCTATTTAACATATTATTAGTATTTAGAATTTCCTAAAAAATAATTTAAATGCTTAGAAGTTATTGTTATGCTGGTCTATTTAACTTTAACATGAATTAGTTATAAAATAATACTAATTAGAGCGGGCATGTATGCAAAAGAGCCTAGTGCTCAAGTAGGCTTCCGAAGTATAAAAAGAAGTCTTACATTATTAAAACAGAAATAAACATTTTTGTGTATGAAGAAAAAAAAATTTCGAATTTATTATTTTCACTTATAAGTTATTGGTAGTAATAACTAACACCAGTATACCTTGCTAATACCTATGTGTTGTGTCGATTTGTATCTTGTATCTGGTGGGTATAATCATTCACTTACGTTTACACACATTTTCCATCTCTAATATTTGTGTTTAGACAATTTTATCTCAAGAAATACCACCTCCACCATGTAAAAAATATGGCGGGAGGTAACAGTTTCCCGTGATATTGGTAAGTCTAACATTGATGTATAATACAATTCCATGAAGACATCGTGCTTTGGACTATCACTGCTGTGCCTGGCAATATGAATAAAACGACGCAAAACGATACTGTTTATAATAATAAATTGTAGATGAAATACGAAAAGATTTGCTTGCAAATACGAAACGAGACTAGAATACGCAACATTACATAAATCCACTGGCCACACGTCAACTGGGTATTACATAAATCTAAGGACTTCAGACGTCTGAAACATCTGATACCTAATGACTTAGTTTGAAGACCCACTTCATGGCAAGTATAACTATTTATTAACGTGTAAATAAAAATCATGAAAATATTATTACATGGTATAAAAATTATAACTTAATCTTAACCATATCGTTTAAGTTATTTATAAGCACCTTTGGGAGTCGTTTAACTAATAAAGGTCTTATTATAATAATGTAATACAGTTTTGAAAAAAGTTAATTTTTCCAACGACTAAGAATTGAAATGGAGAATTGGGAAAACCCTTCAAGGCGTTTATTATTCTAATGATGTTTATGATTTCACATAATCCATTATCCTTATGTACTTATATAAACATATTATATAGTTTTTGTTCGGTATGTTTAGTTATGAATGCTAACAGGAAACCAAAAACAATAATTACGAGTACAATTCGTTTTCAAATCATTGATAATAATATAAAAACATATTGAATTATGTGAAGGAGAAAAAAAAATGTATTAACTCAGAAAGTTTTGTATTGTCATTGTAGTTCTAAGCTAGTTTTCAACCTGTAAAATTACTAAAAAAAGAAAGATAATGTTTGCTTTGTAAAACGATAAATGCTAAAAAAACCTATAAGTCTACAACTTTAGTTAATACTCTTTTATACCGGCAAAAGGTATGATATGATACTATGGTTGAAGGATGTTTTGTGAAGTGCTTACCAAGGTTTAATGATTGTAAAGATAAACCTCGGGCAAGTATTATTCTGCTGCATTAGGGCTCTGATAACCAATGTCTCGTAATCGGAAAATATTATTAGTATCATGTTACTTTTGTATGTTATTTTAAATGTTATTTTTCATATTTTAGATTCGCTTTTTAATTTTGGTCTCTTATTGATCATCAAAAGTGTAGTTATGTATATTTAGGTTAAAAATACGATTGCGTCCACGAAACAACACGTAAAAAGGGCAAGAAAATATAAATTCGTATTTTATTTTCATAGAATTCCGATCACGTTATTTTACTTGAAGTATAACAATGTTGGTTTTTGCGGCCCGTGGCCACACGGACATTAGATTATCCGATCTTCGGCCAAATAAACACATCCGGCTGAGTCTAGCGCGCATATAATATCGATTTCACCACTGCTATATTATACTATCGGATTCTGTCGGATACTGTCGGAATACTCTACGGGAGATACCTGACCACTGACATTTCACTACGGTCGCCGAAAGCACACAATATCGGGTAGAATACTGATAGCATGCAATGATGGCTGAATTACAATATGAATAATACACGTGGTGCGAACATAAACGTGAAAAGGTCGTGAACAAATAATACAATAATACTTTATAGCGATATGACAGGCGCGTGAGTGGAAAAATAAAACGGCGATGTAGCGGACGAAAGGATAGAGGTGCAGAACAGAGCTTTCAACAAGTCTGAGTGCGTGAAGGTCGGTTCGTGACCGGTGGATCCAGATTTATGATATTATAAGGACGTACGAGCGCTCTGCCGCCACAATTGTTAGTGGTTTTAATCAACCGAAAATGCAAAAACACGGGCGTGCGTATATTACTACCCATTCATATTAATTTTATTAGTCTATATTTCTATAATGTAATAATGGATTGACATGGTGTAAAACAATACTCGCCTGATTTTATTCACATCGATAACGAAACATTGTTCTCGTTAACCAATATATGTAACTAAATAGTTGTACGAAATTCCAAACGTGATATTTATCCAAATAAACCACTCCACTCCTGAACTACAATAAACTCGTAGGATTCAATTTAATTTTCATGTGAGGTGAAAATTTGTTTTCTTCTGTCATTGATTTAAAGAAATAATTAAATCGTGGTATTTAAAAAACGTCCATTATAGTGTATAAATATTATGACTATCATACGTATCTAATCATATGACAAAATTAAATATTATTTCATAGTAAAATTTCAAATAAATTTAAATACAAACATGTATTGAAAAAAAAGAGCTAGGGTCTTATAAATGAAACCACGGTTGGGTGGATGGGGGGGGAGTGTTATTGTTGAATTAGAGCTTTAATAACTTGAAATTATTGTATCAATATCCATAATTGCTCTCGAAAAAATGATTCTGGGCGAAAGTGGTTGAGTGGATCATTTTATATTTATTAAGATGATATAGTAAAACGTTTCAAGTAGCTACGATACGTATAATAACAATCAGATAATGAAATAATTAATATCGCAAACTATAACATTTGCAGTTTTATACAATATTTTTCAATTATTCGAAAAACTGCTGTGAATTATAAAAAATTATTTCTGCTCAAACCACACCAAATAAATGAAATTTTCTAACTAGATCACTACAACCTTTTTATATATAATAAAGAAGTAATTATTCTGCTTGAAATCGTATTCACAGATACAGAAAAAAATGAATATCACGATAAAACCAACTCTACATTTCTCTTTTCGTTTTCGTTTCACTCACAATCTAAAAAAAAAAAAAAGAATGGGTGGGCCTCGCTTTACTGTACAGTTGGGAGTGGAGTGTACCTCGTTTATAGGATAGGTCATTATTACAATGGATTTGTTAAATCTGAATGCACTGATAGATATCATTGTATACGAATAACGATTCTAAACAGAGTTAATATGCTTGTCTAAAATGTGTTTATAATAATATAGTATTTTATATTTAAATTGAATTATAATACAATTTCGTAAAAATTTAAATTTAAAACAGTCATTCCTTTTGGTCCGGTAGAAATTTTTTTATATATTTTTGAAGATTAGCTTATGGACAAACTAGTGTCAAAATTTTGAACCTTAAGTATAAACAGAAAACATTTTATGAATTTTTATCTACAAAATAACTTGCAAATTATAGTGATTTTGACACATTTTATACAAATTTGAGCTTTATAAGCTTATAAAAAAAATTTGAGTGAAACAATCACCGTAATTTTCTATTAAAGATAAGTTAAGCTTATTATAAACATTGTATTAAATTTTCGAGAGTCTTTGGCCAGCCAATTAAATTTTATAGATGTTTAAAAAAAAAAAAACTTACAAAAATCGAAAATTTTAATTGTCTATAAATAAGTCAAAATATGTCAAAATACTTTGAATACTTAACCACGTATAGAGAACACCAATTTAAAGATTTGGTGAAAATTTCAAGTTGTTGCGGTTTTTCGTTTTTGAGTTAGAGCATTTTAAAAAAATGTAGTTTGTAAAAACATGATTTTGCGTCAAATTTCCCGTTTTTTCGTAATTTTTTTATCGTTTTTTTCGATTTTTTAAAAAAGTATTGAAAAAGTTAGATTTTTGATGCGCCCTAGTACCATCTACATTCACTTTCCTATCCGAAAAGTTGCTGTTTAAGAAAATCGAAGCATTTTTACTACCAAAAATCGTGTCCTCAGACACACAAAAAAAAAAAAATAAATAAATAAAAACGCACATCATTGTAATCAATAGATTCCATCACTCCGTTCAGAATATAAAAGTAAATAATTTTTTTAATTTTTATGAATCATAGTAGCACGAAAAAGTTAAAAATGAAAATTATTTTCGGTTTAAAACAACTCATTTAATTGTAATTTAATTTATTATGTGTTATATTGTATCATAATAAACGAAATACATTTTAATTGTAAATATGCATGAATATAATTCTTACAGGTATGGATCGTAATTGGTTTTGATTTTTGTTGTAAAGTTGCCCTCCACCAAAATATAAATCGTTGATTGCGGTGAAATTATGAACTTGAAAATTTCAAAAAGTTTGTGCAAATAGTTGCAAAAATTAGTTACAAAATTTTGGTATAGGTTTGGAGTATGGATCAGACGAAGTCGGGGGACCAGACGCGGATTTTTCGCTTCAATTTTGTATTTTTTCTCCGTTTCAATTTAAATTACGTATATCTTTAGAGATTTGGTAAGAAAAAAAAATATTCGATGTTAATAAAAACTTGTTACTATACGCAAGGGAGATAATTTGCAGACCACCAAAGCCTGCAACCAGCCCAATACTATTTTTTCGTTTCGAATTCGCATGACGTCTTACGCTCCATAATAAATTAAAATTAAAATTCAAGATGATAAAATTTCCGACCAAAATTGGAATTGGAATGAATTACTTCGATATCACGACATGGTTAGGTAAAATTTTTCATGTAACAGTGTTATACATTTCGATAATCTACAAATTGTATGTGCGTCAGTTCGTAGTTTGTCGCGTATTGCAATATGATATAAACAAAATAACTGAACATTCGTGTTTATGAAATGTTAATTAACTATTATTCTTGGCGTCAAATCAAGAATATTTTTTATTAACTATTTATATGGGGGGTTTGAGGGTTGTTCACAAAGTATTGGTATGTAAGCTAGACGGCTGAGGGAGTTCCTTCAGTTCCTTGTTCTTAAATTATTATTTTTCTTACTTACTGTGGAGCGATGGAAATAAGAATTATACATATAAAATTGTAATTTAGTTTTCGGAAATTATCGAAAGGACGATGGGTGGATGATTTCAGTTGGAACAAGGATAACTTCTTTGAAACCCGTGTACAGAGTGTATAGTTCGCATTGAAATCAACTAACGAAAGTACAGAACTACTGACTGGGACGGACTTGACTAAAAAAAAAAAAATCAATTGCAAGCCCTTTAAAAATGCATAAACCAAAATATTTATTTAATATTTTGATTTAGAAATAGTATGTCTTTTATTTCTTCTTTTTCTTTGAACACAAAACTTTAAACCATGCTATAAAGTGCGTCACAAAATGTTTTATACCTTTATCATGTTTTAGTGAGTGATTTTTTATACTTAAAATAGAGCACCAGCAGGGTAGCCCGATAAAAATTGCAGACTTAATATGATTTGTTGACGCTTTGAAAAAAAAAATGGTGCGTTATATTCATAAATGTGAATAAAAGTAATGTAGATAGTATATAGTTACTATGTAAATGATTGTGAAGTGAAAAAATTAATTTCATTTAGTAAAAATAAATAATAACCTCATAAAATTTATGAAAAGTTTGAAGTTGATGAATCTTCATTATTATGTAGGCCGGTCATGATAAGTGTGCACAAATAAGTCTAAAAGCTATTAAAAATATACCTTAAAATAATATTTTGAAATTGAACTCAAAAAATGCATAGATACACGAAAAATGATAAAAACAAGTTAAAAATGTATAAGTGTATTGAATCACGTATTATAGTATGGTTTTTTTTTTCGTCGGAATGCCTAGAAAGGATTATAGTATTTGTTGTCTACTTGAAAATGGTATTGAATTTATTTCGAAAAAGACACGAGACAATTGTAGTTTATGCTTCGAAAATGATAAAGAAAAAAAAATATATTAGGTAAACCACATTAGGTACAAACATTAATACGTAACGTACAATTACGGTTCTGTTCTCGGTTTTTCTCGGTGGTTACGCAAAACAAACATGCAAATACTACACAAGCCATTAAATATTATCATATAATGTTCGTGACAAGAACAATAAGCCATGCATGAATCGATATAAAACAAATGTACTAGTGGTATTACACTATACTTGTACAGTATCCGATAACAATAATTATCAAAGAAAAATCGTAACGATATGTTTTTGGACGAAAAACTTGCAAATCCGTATTTCTTGGAATCACCTATGTTTTTATCACCTATGATGGAATTTATTCAAACGCTTCGTCGAGTTGTCCGACTTATTCAAAGGCTCCGCGAGGAATTTTGTCATGGGGTTAAGTTAGAGGGCTATATTGTGTGTAGTATATGCTGCTTTCTTAATAATGCTTAAATATTTAATGAGAATATTTTTTAAAATTATAAAACAATAAATAAATTATATCTTGTTAGTTTTTTTTTTTTTGTGGCTATAAAGTAATTCGGGGTAGGTACTTCAAGAAAATCCGATAATGATACAATTCTATATTATAGTAGCCTTTATAAAGAAACAATTCATCGACTGAATTGACTGGAATATTTGCAAAAGCTAAAGAAATTGCTGAAGTACAAATCTCCCTCGAGTAGCTGTATTGCAAATTCAAAGATCAAATCATCGTCCATAAACCCGTAAGATTTTTTTCAGAAGATCAATTCTTGCTCCTTATAATTTAGAATTAGTCACATTTGTATAATTAAAACTGTACTCTTTGCCCTACAAGACGTTATTACTTATTCATTTACATGAAATAAAGTTATTATTATTATTATTATTATTTTCATAAAAGTATCAGTTTTTAAAACTCACAATCAGTCACTTTCTTTTATGAATCTTTATCTCTATGCTATGAAAAACTTGAGTAAAGAACAGTTCATTTGCATAGATACCAAGTGATATTGTAAAATTAAATAGAAAAATTTTGCCGAAAAATGTTGTAACTGAAGTCGCAACATGGTATAAATTGTAAAAAAATTATACCAAACCATTAAATTATATTGAATACCTACTTAGATTTTGTTGGACTGTCATAGAATTTGTATCCATTTGTGGCTGACGTTAACAAGGTCGGAGCAATTCTTCCAATCACAACTTGCAATATTGAACGTTCATTGAATACGTTGAGATGAGTTATAAGTTAATCAAGACTTGGAACGTGGACCTTTATGGGTGATGACCGATTGTTCGAATTGTGCACGATTAGTATACAATGTATATAGAAAAAAATTAATAGAGGATACCAAAAATTGAGAGTGCAATTGAGAAATTTGGAAATATAATCTAGGAGTTTACAGTTATTATTTAAAATATTAGTATTTCGTTGATAATTATGTAAAATAAAATATTTTCAACCCTCAAATTTTTTAAAATTTTTTTTCAGTAAAAATAGTAAGAGGTGTAAATTCACCTCCATGTACCCCCTCGTGACACTCATAAACCCATTGATCAATGTGCCTCCTACCAAATAATCGTTAGTTGCAATTGTATATGCGGTCCCGCACGGCTCGTTATCGCAGAATATGTCACTGGCCGTACGAAATAATATTAATTAACTATCACCGTATTAATTCATTTTTAAAAGTAAAAACTATACCAATATAGGAAATACTACAATAATATTATGAAATTTAAAGACTTTCAAAACAATATATTACTATGTTTGACAATTATTGTTTGTACGAAAAATTTAAATACACTTTATAAAATTTGGTATGCGATGCTATTATCTTATATTGACTCATACACTATGCAATCCGTGTGGGTAAATTTACAATTGTCATGCCAAGTATACTATATATATATATTATATTGAGCATTGATTTATTGCTTATATTATATATCATACAATATACACCAGCAGTTATGTAGAAAATACTATATATATATATATATATATATATATATAATATAAATATATAAAATGCTATCTAGTATATTATATATATACATATGGCCAGTGACAAACGCTGGTCAAGTAAAACTGCAGTCGTGTAGTACTGTAGTGGCTAGTGGGAGACATGCTTTGTCAATTATGTATCGACTTTTGTATTTTATACCTATATTAATAATTCAACGTTTTATTATTGTAACGTTTGTTTTGCTCGTTCAAAAATTACTTACTCGCACGTCAATAGCGACAAGGAAACGAAATACGACTGCTTATGGTGCCCTAGTACGATAACCGTATACTTCCAACGAGTACAAGGTTACATGATATTTTGATTGAACACGTATTTCAGAAATTTCCGACAAGGAAATGGAAGACTTGAAAACCGACTGTTTCCCGACTGAACCGCCGGACCCGAATAAATGGTAGCGGCTATAATAGTTAGACATAAATCATAATAGTATCATGTTTGTATTTATAAATTATTTTTATTGTTAAGGGATTTTGTTTGCATCCTTAAAGATAGAACAACGCTGAAAAATATCCTCGAAAACGATTTCAGAAAAATGTTATTCATTAGAAAATCATAGCACAACATATAATAATAATAATAATAATAATAATAATAATAATAATAATAATAATAATAATAATAATATCATCACCGTACGGTATCTTTACGGCGGTGGCGTAGCAATATTTTGCTGCATAAAAGTTCTCACACACTGCTGCGGTACGCAATACGGTATCGGTACGGTACATGTAAAAATAGTGTACCGTACCGATACCGTATCGATTAGCGCAGCAGTGTGTGAGAACCTTTAGTCATCAGGCCATTACATGGTCGATAATAAGGTTCTATAATAAACATATTATAACACAACTCAATATGGATGTTATTATTATTTAAGAAGTTAGAAAAGGTTTCAATGTGGTCGGAAGTCGTTGGGAAACAACGTCACATTGTGTTACAATTGTAAAAAATTCTACCAGGGTATCATGCGTTGGGGCCTCGGTCAGTGTTCGCTTGGTATTATTTTACCGTTTATGAACGCGTAAAACCACGCTTGGGCGGTTTTTTTTTATTGAAAATAGACGGTCAACAGCAGCGTAACATAAGGATAACGAATTTAATAGCGAGAAATAGAGCTAGGACCCCAGCCCATAGGTATCCACTCATCCGGATATTATTTTTTTCGAATTTACTCTGTAGTTACTAGTTTGAATGTTTGATACAAAAAAGTAAAGAAAAGGAAGAGTATTCGAATAATTTTAACACTGGCCAGAGATAGTACCTTGGTATTTCAAAATTAAAAACCATTATAAATAAGACATCGGACTTTTATAGTTTTTTAAGTTCTTAGACTGAAGGTTTTTAATGTTTATATTTTCATTGATGTGCAGTGCGGATATTTTAAATACATTACAAGTACAGCTTATGCCGTGAAATGATTTATTAATCTTTTTCGTCAATTCCAGAAGTACGCGATTTTGTTTGGCAAAGTTTGTTTTTACATTTTCCACAAACGTTTTCATACCACCGAGTTATATTACTGTACACCTGAATCTCAGTTAAGCCATTCGGGTGCAAATCCTCGACATAGTTGTGAAAAAACTTCGATGGTTATTTCTACTTCAGAAACTTCTCGGCTCTCGCGAACGTGCCATAAAATGTGTTGGTGACTTCAGCGTATGGATTTCCTTGTCGTTTAATGAGTTTCGATTCGATCAATGATACGCAGCTGCGTATTGTGTTTTTCCGATGTGCCCGGGAACGAATTCCAATCTTAAAATATTCATGAGGGACAACATTACATTTATAATTATATAAATAGTGTTAGATTATTCACTTTTCAAAAAAATAAAACTAATTCAAATATTCCATTCCTTATTAATAGAGTACATATTATATTTTGTATTTGTAAAATGTCATCACGCTTATAACATTATAATCCTTATGATTAGCACACATTCGCGTGGTTTTGAGAATTTCTTTTATAAAATTCTTGATGCACAATAATGAATTACATGTATTGGTACTATAAAAATAATTATATTTTAAATCATTATTTTCATATTGGTCTTTGATAGACCGTGTACGACGAATAAATTGTATAATTAACTAGGAGCGTATCATGGTAATAATACATAGGTACATATTAACAATTTATCGGTTACGCATTATTAACATGCATTTATATATTATGTAATATTATGCTTTAAAGTATTTTTGTAAGAAATTGGCCATTGACATTATATCTTATAGACATACCTTCACATGTAACTTTATATGAATGATAATTATTCCCATTTTTTACTTTTGGTATCTCGTTTATGCACGGATTTTAATGAAAAAGAAACATGAAATTATTTCAAAATTGATTTTTTAAAAAATACTCTCAATAAATTTTAATTGATGTAAAGATAATACAAATTAATTTAAAAAAAAAAAAAAATCGTTCTTGGTATATATAAGGATGATAATACAGTATTATTTCATTGAGTTGAATTGAAATAAATTAGGATGAAGGTACTTTTTCAAGAATAAATAATATAAAATTTTTTCTCTTGTCTTGTCTAATTTAGACGTTCTTTGACAAAATAAATACGATATACATGACGTAGGAACGAACCACAGCATGTGTATTATACAACTTCATAACCTTATTTTATTATGGTTAATAGGTACTCAGATATTATAGGTGCTTTAGTGCTTACGTAAATAGGTTGTCCTGTAAATAAGGTAGGCACAAAGTTATTTTTAGCGTTAGCAATGGGCTATATCGGTTGGAAATTTCTAGAATTTATAATATATTATGTAACAAACGACATATTCTATGCGTTATAACTAATTTAGTGTTCCGCCAGTTGCGTAAATATAAACATAGAAAACCAATATTTAAGCTGCACAAGTTCGCGTAGTTATTCGATTTTTTAATTTTTAAAATGATTCTTCGATTGAAATTCTAAAAAATTAACCGATGTGTATGGCCCATACATACTGTCTCGAAAAAGTACATCGGTTTGGTGTACAAAATGTGATTCTAGTCGAGAAAGTTTTGAAAATGAGGCAATCACCGAAACCATTGAAGCGGTCAAAAAATTACTGTGATCGGATCAAAACTTGAGACGACTCAAAACTAGGGGAATGGCTACACAACTTGATCTACCAAAGATCACTTGACATGAAATTGTTCATGAGAAATTAAATTCTCATTTTGAAAATGAGAAGAATGTCATGAACGCAGTTACCAAGTACTTCGGTGGAAAATGTGCTGCGTATTTCCGAGATGGCATTTTCAAGTCACTCCATGTTTGGGAAAAATGCATAGATTTAAATGGTGATTATGTAGAGTAATAGTAACATATATCTTATTTATGTAAAATTATCTTATTCATGTTTTAAAGTAAATAATTAATTTTTCATTATTCAGTAATTTTTTGTACCTACCTTATTTATCGGACAGCCTACGTATAATATTGATTTCGTTACAAAAATAACAAATCATCTCAAACATGGAGTTAATGTAAATCAGATGTTTAATTCGATATTCGAGTATGACTACGTTTTGATTAAATTTTCCAGTTAAATAGAAATTTTGAGATTGAAATATTGTAGGTATACTGGCGTATAAAATACACAATTTGCGGAATGATAAATTTTGGGATTCGACGCTGTTGAATTGTATTAATATGAATAATAAATCAAATGTGTTTTTAATATAGTATTTTATTTATGATAGTGTAAATTGTAATGATAATATAAAATTTTGGTGTGAGACACCAACGAGTAGACAGTTCCCACTGATTGTAATATGATACTTGCGAATCACGATTAATAACATTATGTTGACATATAGTATATGCATATTGTGCATAAATCTTAACATGTATCACACGCCATTCGATATTCAGTAACGATACATTAAAGACATATTATTATTATTCGTTCGCTAACAGTACTATTGTATTGTTTTCGTCATAAAGGATCGTTAGTGTGAGCAACCCAGTATACTGAGCTTGCAACAAACATACTAGCATGGACGTGCGACATAAGTAAATTATCATGAATCGATAACAAGTACAAGCTTTTAAAATTCATAAAACTGACAGACATTATACAAGACGTGATAAGATAATAATTGGGCAAATCGTTTGAGTTCTTTTTGAAGTTTACTCGTATACTCTATATTACGTTTTATTTTATTAAACTATTTTAAATTATTATGTTTTAAAATGGTAAATGTCATTAACATTTAATCAAAAAGAGGAATACGCATAGCATTTATTGGATTAGAAATTATAATTCTTTTTTTTTTTTTTTTTGTACTGGAAGCAGCTTTTAAAATAGAATATTAGGAACAAAAGTTTCAATAGATGATTTGTATATTGTGGAAATTGATCACCGATTTAACCCTCGGTTGGTAATAAGTTATTGGATTTCGTCCGATGCCAAGACAACTTTATTCTTTGACCTTGTTTATTTGGTAATTGCAAGACTGACACTAAGTTATTGCATCCAACGTTAAAATCTTAGAGATTGAATTTGGCTTGATTTCTTTAAAGTTATTGGCCTATACGAAATACTAAATCTGAAGACCCATATATTATTGGTTTTTTAGTTCAACTCGTTTGATATTTTAATGCTAAAAAGTATAAGACTGATTTTTCTTCGAAGATCTTGCTTGATTAATTAAATGTGAGGTTCAAGATAAATTCATACAACATGGTTTTAAAAATTAATAAATTTGAAACTTAACTATAGGTTTAATTTGTAAAGATGTTTGATGTGAAATCCTCATAACTTAAGTGCATCGTTATAGAATTAAGTTTGTCGTATAAAAGTTGCCGCTACTAATTGTTATATTGCTATTATACTATTATATTAATATAAGTAGTTTGCGAGGGTATTATATAAAATACGAGTAATGTACTCCATTAGTAGACTCAATATTTTAAAATATAATATTTCTGGTTGCGTTTCAGCTCATTTCAAATATTGTTCATTAGCATTCTTCACATACGTTAGTCATTTTAAATGTTCCGCGAATTGGTATTTATAGGTAAAATCATTAACTTTCCTACATCGTTGGACTTTTATGCAAAAAGCGATAGTATACGTTTTTATTTAATTTTTTTTTTTTACCGGTTTTTTGAAGACAATATAATATTATTACTACAATAACAATACAGATCAAACATATAGTAGGTATTATGTTCTTAACATGTCAATAAATGTACAGTTATTATATATATAATGTTAATTTATAGTGTATTACTTAAGATCGTAAACTGTTAAAATTAATGTTATAAAAAACGCAGAAACATTATACGCATAAGACCCAGTTAATTAGGTATATTGATTAGTTTAATGTAGTCACAACTCATGAGACAATAAGTATATCAATTATTAGCATGGATTAAAAATAGTTTCTATAATAGTACTTATTGTAATAATTTTATATAATACTTTTAACCTATGTTATTATTATAGTTATTAGATAAATGGGTAATTCACACGATGATTTAAATAAAAATTGCATATACCAACAATAAAACGTCCGAGCGGTACGTATAAACTGCATAAATGAATGTGCAATCAATAGTGAAAACATGAACACTGATAAATCGATAATTAAAATTTTAAAATATACTATCGTTCTAAGAGTTAAATTATTGCATAACTGATGCATTGTACCTATGGGCAATAATGTGAATGTGATTAATATCGTATTATTATGCTTGAAATAATCTCTTTTTAAAAATACTTTTCAAAACTTATTGCAGTAATCAGATAATATTTTATAGTCATTATATTTAAGTTATTTATACAAAAAAAAAAGTTTAATTAATGTAAAATACTTCTTTCTATAGTACTTTAGTACAAAAGGTCATTTAGAACTTGAAAGTAACCAGAAAAAGTTTCAAATTGTTCTGAATAAACAGTACTATAAGTAGCATCAGCAAAAGTTCAAAATACGTATTCTTGAAATGTTTACTAATGCCTTTTCCCTGTATCGTCACACCTAAAAAATAAACTTAATGCGTTTGGAATAAATGTGCATTCGTGTACCAAAATGCAGACGAACTGAAGAAAAATTATTTTTTTGATTTTCATAATTATGATATTGTGAAGAATTTTCAAACACCTACCTATTATAAAGTCATAAACAACGAAATCGTTCGAATTTAGTTTGAAATATTTGGACCGCCACGTGTTATAAAATATCACTATGTTCTTTTCATATTATGTATTATTATTTTAAATTTATCAATTTTAAAATTTAATTTTTCAATCATTTTATAATATAAACTGCGCTTACCATATTACATTCATTGCCATGTAAACGCAGTAATTATTTGTCTTGAAACAAAAAATTAAATCATCAAGTCTTAAAAATTTAAAATTGAACTGTTTATACTGCAGTGATCAACTTCAACACGTCTAATAGAATTACCTACTGCAAGAATACCATCTGTCGAATCGGATCAAATTTATTATTTTTACTGGACTTTTACTGGAATTAACGTCAGATGGTCAATGAATGGGAAAAATTCGGTTTTAACAAAGATAAAATTATATGATTGGGGACAATTAATTATAGACATAAGTTCTTGAAACGTTTACTCCATGGCGTGATGAGGCGTCAATCAATTTTCCTAATTTCCAGGTGTGGGAGACTTAAGATATCACGATACTGCAGTTCAATAGCTGCTTGGCCTCATAAATGCAAATAATGATCATGAAGCAAAGATGGAACAAAGCCTATCGATTTGTTTGAGACATGAGAAAACTCAAAATAATATAGTATACGAGAGTGAAAATACGAAACGCAACTTTATGTTTTTGATGACTACATCAGTGAAGTTGGTACAAAATAATAGTTGATTCATTGAATATTACATTTATTAGTAGAATAATACTGATTGTTGGGAAAACATGAAATTATTATTCATTCGTTGAATGCGGTAAACTATTCGAATTTTAAATAATAGTTAGCCGCCAGACTATACTGCGGTTTAATGAGCGATACGTTTGGAATGATGAAAAATTCAATGGTGTATTATTAATATGAGTTGAGAACTCGATTGAAATTTTAGTAGCAATTTGTACAAGGAATGAGCTTGTATTAAAATTTTTAAAGTTCAAACTTTTATCCACAAAGTAGCCGAAAATAAAATTTTAATTAAATAGCCTTGTCAATGAGTAATTCAAATATGTTATATGATAACTGTTGAACCCCGCAATTATAATTATTTTACTATTATTATTCATTACTATTGTAATTCTTTTCAATTAATGGCCAAGACAAATGTATTCATAATATAAGTTTTTTTTAAAAAAAACAAAAAAAAAACTACCATTGAACCTAAAATCATGAATAATAATTGTTCAGGAAATAAATTATTTTTTCCTTATTGCGTGCTCGCGAAAGATATTTACTACACGCAAAGGTACCTACGTATTTATAGTGTCTTAAAGTTATTTTCAATTATTTTGTTTCTTAATTCATCCCTATTTTTCTATTAAATATTTTCCTTTCTATGTTCAGTTCTTACAGTACCTTTTTATGTTTCATTCACTTTGGAATGGCAGATATGGACTATGGTTATTTTTTCTTATTTTTAAAATATCAAACATGGATCCTCTCCGTTTTGATAAAAATAAGTACAACACTATATTTAACTTTGTTTTCGCCCATGAATATAATATCACAATACATCAATTCCAAATAATATTGCCTAATATATAGCAGTCAAGCATATATATTCCAGTATTCCACTACGTCACCATAATCGCGGTGATAATATCGATTGTGACTATATACTAGCTGTGATTTCGTACCTTGCGAAAACGTGATGATATGTTATTTATTTAAGTACATCCTACGTTTACCGTGTAACACGACGAGAAACAATTAATTTTCATTATTATTTTCTTTTTCGTCTTCTGAAAATTATCACAGAATACGATATACTTGCGCGAACCGGATTATATTCATTTATCACTGGTCATAATAGCTTAGCACACGACGTTATTATAGATCACGTCCGTTCTCCAGTGCGGTTGATGGCCAAAAGAAAAAAGTGCTGGCCGATCGTGACCACAAAATACGAGTAACTCCGGTCCAATAGTCGACCGCGTGAAAACTTTAAAATGAAAACTTGAACCGAGTTGAAACTGTGATGATACTATATGGTGCGATTTTATCGGTTGTAGTTGTGTATTTTCATGTAGTTTCATTTTTCAGTTTATACCAATGTTCCAACAAATTCCACCAAAAATATTATTTTGTTCTATACCGTGCGAAATTGCAAAATAAAACTATGTACCTATTGTACCTAATAGACGATAATATATTATTATAACGACACAATAAACAGTTGTTTGAAATATTGAAATAAATTGTGCACGCTTAGTTTAATACAACCTTTAGTGTAATCAAAAAATAATTAAAAACGACCTTTCTTGGAAATGTATATAGCTGTAAGTATCACACAAAAAAACTTAGATTACTATGGGAGAAAACAGCAATCGTGAAAAAGTTTATGGTTTATAAATAATTATCGAATAACAGTATCGAAGGAAATTTTTTATTAATTTACTAATATTTAATATTTGTTTTACAGAATTATAATTATTCATAAAACCCAAATTGAAATAGTAAATATTCATATTCATTATATAGGTACTTACTATATTATTAAGTATTCCGTATTATATTATATATAAATATATAAATATATATATATATATATATATATATATATATATTAAGTACATTCATTAAAATATAATATTGTTTAAATTCATACGAATGTATACGGGTAAGTTAATATATAGGTGGCGTATAGGGATAGTTAAGCAGGGACATTAGAGTAGCTTATAACAAGGGTGAATAAGATAGGTTAGAATATTACCTATGGGGACCGGGGAATTCCTTACAATTTTTTAAGGGTATTATAAGGGTAGGTTTTTTTTTAATTTCTCAATGATATTCTGAGTAATTTTTTTTCACTTTTTTTTTTGAGCTACTAAAAATAAGATATTTAAAGTTTATTAAAACACATACCTAGGTAGATGGCGAGATGTTAGACGATATTAATATCTTCCCATTAAGTAGTATTTTAAGAAAATTTTTTTTTTAAAGTTTTTTTTATTGGGTAAAAAAATTTAATTGCACAGAACCTCTTTTTTTCAACCGTCGATACTAAAAATAATTAAAATAAGTCAAATAGGAAGGTAAATTCTACCTTCCAGATAAAATATTAAAACTATGAAGTTTCAATAGCTTATTATGTTATTTAGATATTATTTTATACTACGGCGACGAGGATGATTGAACGAATGGTTCAATTTGAAATGAAATAATTGTATTGTATTCTTCGTTGTGCATATTACATTTTCTTTTACCCGCTGATGACACTCAATTGTTTTATAAACAATAAAAAAGAATGCGATATAATTTTTAATTATTATTTTTATTATTATCATTATTATAATTTTTACTTCTTGAGCTTATTATTAAAGTAAAACGGCTATCTTCGTTGTGCCTACACTGTTATAACTGTTCAAAATATAGTATTCAACAGCTGTTTTGAAAAGTACTATTTGACTTAATTACTTGTTGACCAAAAGCGTTTGTTTTCCTTTTGTTTATTATTTAAACTTATTAAACGTTGTTGTTCATTATGATTTCATACAATTGTTTAGTCATGCCTCGCGATCATAACCTAAATTGTACAAAAAAAGACTTGTTTCAAATGCCGGAGAAAAAACAAATTTATTGCACTCGTCGAATAACATTATGTTTAATTACACTACACGTTATGTTAAAAATAGACACTGAATAACAGAATTTATAGAATCATAATGAAATCTTGTAAATGAAAATTCTAATATTATAATACCGTAAACCTTTTTTAATTTGTTCATCAGTCACTTACCGTTATCTTCCGTTGGTGATTTGTTTATCGAAAAATAGCACTATAAAATAATATTATTGTAGTTCTTTTCACTGCAAAAATATTATATCATAATATTACCTACCTGTGAGTATATGTCCTTGTTTCACTGTCCACTTTCTGTAGTGCTTAATGATTACTATGTGTTTTATGGTTCGAGTTATTCGACAAACGAACGAAACTGATCCTTATAGAAAATTCCTATAGGCACTTTCCTAAATTTCCTAAAAAATAATAATTGGTGTTTAAATTGCTCAACCAATATTGATTATCAGTTGCCATCATATCAATACCGTGATAATAATATATTATGATGATATTGTATACATTTAGTGGTGTTAAAACTTTTTCATCGTAAACCGAATTATTTCGTTTGAAATGTCTACACGTGTTCGTGTTGCCCATTAAAGTTTAAGTTGACATTTTTAATATGACTTTTACAACCTTTAAAAGTAACGTGTTTTTTGACATATTTTATTTGTGCACAATATATTTAATAATACGATTTGTTTTTATGGTTTGTAATGGACTCCTAAATTAGCTGCCGATAGATTAATCAGGTAAATAAAAGAATTTAAACCAACGTATATAAAAACTGAAACAAAAACAACAATGAACATAATCTCTTTTATAATATTTTACTTGGAAAATAAAGATGTTATATAATAATGAGCCTGGTTTCAAATCTGCCATTAACGGCAAAAGTACGGTAAACAACAAAAATAATATTTTAGACATGAAATTATAACGTCATGACGTTATAAAAAAATTATAACTAAGAACAATATTTATTCTTATCTTTCAATCAAATTTAATATCATAATGATCTGGATATTATACCACCAAAACGTGTAATTTTATGTCTTATTGTGTTCGTGTGTGCCTTACGTGCTTAATGTGTTATAATTTTAAATTATTAAAAAAATATTGTGATACATTTTCTTATAATTAAAATTGATTTACGAATATTGTAGGAAATTAAAAGCATTTTGAATTTAATTATTATTATTATATTTAATCTCTTCATATAATTTATAACAAACGTGTTCGACGTTTCTGCTATAAATTATAAGAATAATAGTAATATTATTATGATGTACCATAACCAATTTTGGACTGTTACTCGGCCAGTGTGCACTTTGCTGTTATTATGTGAATAGCAAGATATTTCCTACGGGTTTTCTAACGACTTTTATTGTTTAATATTTTTATACTGCCAGTGTTTGATATTCGATGTACGTTATTGTACGAACAGAAACACACCCGCGGGCCGCGGTAGGAAATTTCTTATATTCATGTAAGTTTATTACAAATATGAAATTGACTAAATTAAATTCAATAATATAATACTTTATAAACTGTTACAAGCATGTTTACTGAGTAAAACACCTACTACCCAGTACCCACTACTTTATGCGGGCTTATCATTAATCTTTAAGATAATATATACCTACCTCAACAAATGGATAAACAATATTAATCAATCACTAAATGTGAGATTACATGATGTGTTACAGTTTGACTGAGTGAAGTAATTTAAGAACCGTAACATAATATAATAGCATAGTTATAATTTCACGTGAACTATTATAACTATATGTATTTAGGGACTGCAGGATTCAATGAAAAATTGGTTTCTGCATTAGACTTATTTCTTATGAAATACTAAGGACTCCTTCACACGAAGCCACTCGGCAGCGCTATTTAGCAGCGCGTCAGTGGTGCTCACTGGTGCTTCTAATACTTTTAGAAGCGCGTTGGTGATGCTGCTACTACTTTTCGAAGCGCGTTCGTGGTCCTGCTTTCATTTTTAGAAGCACGTTAGTGGTGCTGCTAAAAAAATAACGCAACGTGCGTCGGTAGACCAAATTTCTACATCAGTCTCAAAATGGACGTGGAAACTGATTTTTTGTTGGATATGCTATTATTTGAAAAAAAACGAAGAAATAGATCAAGAAGATTCTGGGTGCATCCATTGCTTTTAGAAAAACCGAATAGAGGACTATTTTATACATTATTTGATGATTTACAAGGAAATTATGAGACATTTCTAATTAAAATATATTATTTTAAAATAAGAGCTTTTAACATTGACTGGACACTGCATTCAGACTGAAATAAAATGAGTATTTCGTAAATGGTAATCGTTTAATCAAATACAGATTAATCGCGCTACTAACGCGCTAATGATGAGCTGTTAAAAAAGTCGTATGATTGCATTCGCGTGTGAAACCTCCAATCTAAAACTACGTTTTGTTACAAGAAGCGCGAATTTTAGAAGCCGTGTTAAACGGCGAAGCCAACCACTCATACCGTCTGTAGCGCTTCCAAACAGTGGCTGTGGACCTGTGGTCGTGTGTGAAACCATCCGTATGCGTTTGTATTTTTGCGATAGCAGCGCTACTGAGTAGCGCTGCCGAGTGGCTTCGTCTGAAAGGGCTCCACAACAAATAAATATCAGCCACACCAGCTGTATTTAAGTTGCCAGGGTCCAAGTGTCAACACAGAAAGGAGGAAAAATTTGTACTCGCGCATGCAGGATATTGCGTAATATAATATGCACACCAATAATGGTAGATTTTTACCTGCCATATGTACCGCGTGGAAACTTAAGTTATTCACTTCAGTTTTTTTCTGACACCACGTGGACGGTGCGGTAATATTGTAATGGAATACCAATATCAGGTGAAAGAGAGAACAAATCGAGTCATCGTTCGAGGCTCGTGATTTTCGCTGTTTTACGTACTACAGATAGTAACAAGTATGTTCTACGTCACGCGAATAATACGTTTCGTGCACATAGCATAATATGTATAGTAATATTATGTACCTACTTGTATCTCGTGTACGCTCCAACAAATCATTTGGCAAGTGTTGAATAATAATAATTATCGGACAGCCGGTATCTGTAGCGGCAATGTGGTACATTCATTAATTATTAGGTATACGGTGTGATTACTTGCACACCAAAATGGCCGAAAACGACCGCGGTGGTCATGAGGGAATTTATCCTCTATTCTATTCCCCTTTCCCTGTTTTATCACTACTGGTCACCGATATGCAAGAAGATACTATTGCTATAGTGATATTATGAAAACAGCAAACGCATAAATACAAATTATTATTGATTACTATATTGATTATTATTATATAATAATATGTACAAGAACAGACGTGGTTGTC
Organism: Chaitophorus viminalis; assembly: GCA_025469195.1. NCBI lineage: Eukaryota > Metazoa > Arthropoda > Insecta > Hemiptera > Aphididae > Chaitophorus > Chaitophorus viminalis. Next base: position 83,538 of record JAIPRK010000620.1, read on the forward strand.
GAGGCGCTTAATAATATAATTTTTTAATGTTGATGCAGTGCAATACCGCGAAATGTTCTGTGGACGACGCAAAACGCATTGTAATATTATATGCATTACACGCAAATATTACGAATTTTACCGTAAAACCCGTTTCGTCTGGGTGTAGAACGACGCACCTTCTCGGACATGAATTTATTTTCATTTTTTTCCGCAGCCCCCACCCTTTCCCACCATTTTAACTCTTATACGATCTCATCCGTCGTCTCCTACAGACACAATTCTTCTAGGTCCGAATGGCTGCCGCACTTGACTAACGTGATCTTGCCCGACTTATACACGTACATCTCCAACTCGTCCTTCCTCGGCGACGACGAGTTTTCCGCGGCACCGTTCACGTGCGTCCTGTTGGTGCGCGTCGAGTATCCTCTTTTCCATTCCGACAGTGTGGTAGACCGCACGGACGCAGATCGGCCGTGGTGGTTTGCGTTCCACTTGCCGAATCGGCCACGTCGGAAATGCCGTAGTTTGATGCGGAACTCGCGTTTGAATTTCTCCTGCAACGTCGCAAAACAGAAACATTTCCACCGTAATAATAATATATATAGTCCTGTGTTATCGGGGTTTTGTTTTTGTGTAAAAGCTTGTGAACGTATTATTACAAAAAATATATGTGTGTGTGTATGCGATTCCATCAAAAGGAATCATAAAAATAATTTTTTTCTTCGCAAGCGTCTACAAAAAAAAAAAGGACAACAAGGTACCCCAGCGCAACTTAAATTTTAGTTAGGGGTCCGTATGGCTTTATACTAATTGGGATACCTACTACACTCAAGGCGTTCCTGACAAACTTTCTTCTATCCATTTTCGTTCCATCACTTGTGGCCGAAATTGCCCGTTCCGCAGTGCCAAAATAACGTCACACTTTGCATATTTATAACTCAGTACCTGCCTTTTGTCTTACGTTTATGTAATAATATTTAATATAATAATCCTATAACGAATCTCATTTCATGTCTACTATTGTGTCATCTCAATTTGAACTACTATCAATTAACTTTAAATCAATGTTTTTATCTTTATTCGTTTGTATATTTTATTTCCATCAAGCGTTAATAAATATAATAATTAATTAATAATGTGTAACACGTCCTACAGGTTGACCATCAGTTATGTACCTTCACCGTACTATACGTTTTCCTTTTACCGTATCGTCATGTCAACCTTATACCCGGTCAAGTAAAAAAAATCCGGTCATTATAGTCGGCCCGAGGTCTATTGCATTTTACGGTATAGTTTGTTTGGATACCGAACACATAGCGATGTTTAAAGTTTAATTTTATTTATTGTTTTATTAACAAATCGTATATATATGAATCTCTAACGTTCAAATTGGTAAAGTCAAAATAGACTATTTTAAATAGTTTAATTTAGTTTATTATTAGTTAAATTATATATTATAATACAGCATTTAGCTTGCCTGTATCTATTATCTAATAACCAATTGTATTTGCAGTATATTTACAAAAAAAAAAATTAACTTAAACGTAAGAAGGCAAAATGCTATAATGTTCTTTAAGAGTCTATGAAATTTAAGCAAGTTAAGAACGTAGCGTGTAACAAGTATAAAAATGTATAGTATATTTATTTATCACTCTTATCAGTATTATTATTATATTATAGTATTATATAATTTTAGAAATTATTATCATTAATAGTTTTTATTATTCAATTACTATTTTGCATATTATTACTCTGGGAGGAGTTCTGACAAATTATCAGTGATCCAAATCTTAGATGTAGTGCAAAGTAATTGTTGTAAATGAATAAACAGTAAATTAACGACCATAAAAATTATCACAGTGTTGATGTTAAGATTAAAAACTAATAAATTGTTAAAATAATAAAATTCATTTAGAAAAAATATTCTTATTGTAATTCAAATGAGTTTTTTTATTAAAAACCGTACGTTTATTTATTAATTATAGTCTAATTTCGTTTGACAAATAAGTCTACATGAAATATATCACGATTTTTAATAACACACTCACACACACTAAATATTTAGTTGTTATCTAGTATAAGCATTATCTATGGTAACTTATACAATTTTATTTTATGATGATGTAATTAATACACATTTTTACATTTTTGTTTTCGTGAAGGATGCCATATATCAACTATTGAGGTATTCGAATATAATTTGCTCAGTTTAGTACACTGACTCAGTCAGCTTAAAAAAATTTTTAATACGAATAAATTTGATAAATTATTTTTTCAATGATCATAACAAAATGTATTTCACAAAGAATTCAATAGGTACGTAAAAACTTTAGAAGTTGTATAGATCTCTGTAGATGATCTAAAACATCGGATGAATCCGAAAGCAATGTTAGACCCTTGTATATACATATTATGAGAGTAAACTGAGTCACTGTTGAAAAAAAAAAAAATGTTAATATTGGAAAAATTTGGAAAACAATCAACACAGAATAGAATAATATATTTCTGGTAAAGTATTAATTGTGTTTTTGCTTGCATTTTAATATAATATTTATCTTGATATTTAAATCGAAGTGAAAAAATATGGTTTTAACCTAAATATTTTCCATTTTATTCTGGGTATATTATTCAAAATATAATATGTACTGCTTTGTTATTTCTCTGAAAATTAATTATTCTGCACATAGTGGTAGGTAGGTACTCACGTTGTATATTCCATAGATAAAAGGGTTGTAACAGCTGTTGCTCATCGCCAGCCAGTCACAACAGAAGAATACAATGTTGATATAACGAAACCTAAAACAACGTTCATTTTAAAATCTTCCACGCATTCAGAAATTGAAGTATCAATAGAATAGTTTACTGATTGATTGATGGAAATATATCTTGGAGTACGTTATACGTTTGTAATGGTAACCAACATAACACGAAAAGTCCGACAACAATAACCAACATTTTTATAACCTGAAAATAAACCATTAAATATTTATTTATTTCTTGACAAAACATTGTATTATTTTTACATTTTTTTTAAATATGATAACCTAGTATTTTTTTACATCTTATAGTTATACTATTTCAGCGTAATACCGATTCCAAAGGATAGAAGATTGGATTTGGTTTCAAAACGTTGGATTTATACCACTTATATTTATATTAGATTCGTACACCACTCTTATAATGGGGTTCAATGTTTAAAGAAAAAAAAAATTGATTTGGATTTACATCGACATATTTAAAACATACAACATAGGTTTGTTTTACTATAGAAAGTTTTGAAAGAAAATTATCCGTATTACCATACGAAAGGGACATTTATTGTTTTTATCAATTTAATGAGACATGTCGATTAGACATAGGGATATTACTTTATAATTTATCGACATAAGTTTATGAGGAGTATTTCATGTGTAATGACTAATGAATATACAGTATGAAGCAGAAATATAAAGTCACCAAATATTGTATAATAAGCAACCATTGTACACCATTCCAATAATGGTGCCAGTGGTGTCACTGATTATAATTAAATACTTATTATGAACAATTAATGATAATATAGGTACAAACAAATTTTGTTGTGAATGCCTCTCGTACAATTTTGGTTGACTTAGTCTTTCGACCCAATACTGTATATAATATAGCTTTTGAAGCTAAAACAATCCAAAATTATTAAACATCATATAAACATAGATTGAAATTGAACATTATTGATAGGAAAAAAATACGGATGATTACTTAAATATTATATTCAATTTATTACACCCTCACTGTTCTCATACAAAAGTATGATGGGACTAACGACGACTCTTTAAATTAGTAGGTCTAGGTTAATTTATAATTAATATAAAAACAGTTTAAAATTATTGATAATTTTTTAGGTACCTATATAAATGTTGTATTAGAGTATATATTATATTAATACCCATCATAATAAAGATACGAATAATAAATTAAATGAACAGAATATATTGATATAATCATCCCAAAAGCACGCAAAAAATGTAAACATTGAAAATATATATGCGTTTAATACGATAAATGGTAATTGATAGAATGTTAGCTCCATATACCCATTGGATGCTAAAATAATTCGGTTTCAAAACAGTTGATTTGAATTTCGTATTTTATTAGTGGGTACTAGGTAGGTAGGTGTATTTGATGAAATATGGTAAAAACGCAGTGTTGTTTCTATTGTGACTTTTAACAAATTACACGCCATAAAAAGTGAATTAATTCACCATGCACAAGCACCTTGGTTGGTTTGAATAAATATTTAACTTTCTATGGGATCTTGCAAGAATGACTCAATGATTTTGAAAAATGTTTGAAATAAACAATTTATGTTTAATTTTCAACTATAAATGAAGTTTTCAAAAGATGTAAAACAAATGATACTCAGAAATATAAGAAAAGTTGTTGATTGTTCAATTCTTTTGGAGAACAATTGATCAACTTTTGCTATGTTCTTGTGATTAATTATGTGTATTATCTATGCGGATGATATGTATTAAATATCATCATCGTTAATTTAATAAAGTATCTGAATTGAAAAGTTTGAACGAGTTAACGTCATAAGGTTGTGTACTTTTTTTCACTATTTAAAAAAAAATAAAAACTTTTTGGCATACAGCAGCCATAAGCGGTATACATTATTCAGGCATTTCGAATGACAAAAAGTTGAAAGGTCCTTAATATATTTCCCTGGTAGTTTAAAAAATAAACCTGATAAATTAAAATTAAACAATAACGGTGTATCCGACTCATGTACTTCAATAAAATCACTATCATTCACAAGCAAAACCAGATCTGATTTTAAAAAGATGACACTACACACTAATAATTGCAGACGTGTCATGACGAGTCGTATTCATATTTATTTCATGCTTAAAAATAAATTATTTTATTTTATCTTGTTGTACTTATACTAAGTACATTTAAAAAATGTAATTTGGGAATATATTTATAATATTATATATATTGTATTAGTGAGAAAAGTATATTAATTACGGTTCTTAACTTAATACAAAATGATTGAATTCTAACTTAATCATATAAAATGGCCGATTTTCATTGAACTATTATTGAAAAATTATGATTTTTATAAAATTAAAATTGTCATATCAGTGGTTTGTGATCTCGGAATTTATGCATTGAATAAAATAATAATTTGGCTTAAACGGATATAAATTTAATGCGTTCATTATTTTGATTCCCGGGACGAGCCAAAGAAGTTTCTTTGTTTGTAATCAATCAACTAAAACTTTGACTCAATAATTCTTATTATATAGTACCATCTATTCAGACTTTTTGCAAAAGCACTAAAAGCAGTATTACTAAAGTGTTGTCTCGCACGATTCAAAATCAAAATACACAGATGGTAAGATATCGAAAACATAACTTAACTTTTGAATCCAACGGAATTTAATAACACAATATATACGTGTATATTTTGTCATAATATTATGATTATAAAGCAAACTTTTATTGTAAATTTCATAGTGTTTCCAAGCAAGTAAATATAATATTATTTTCTTAAAGTGATAGGGTAAAATTTGAAATTTACATTGTATTATACAGAGTATGACATTTATAAAAAACTATTTGGTTGTACAAAAGACAACTCGATATTAATTATTTTAAGTATCTTATTTTAGTATTGGTGCATTAATTTATCGATTAATATTTAAAATTGTTGTTCTTAACGTAACCACAATGTTATTCATATGAAGTGATCTGTGTTTGATTAGCAAAGTTGGGCATAAGAAAAATTAATCAATTCTATTGAGCTCATGGTTGTTGGAAAAAATTTTAAAAATCGTTCCGAGATCAAACAAGGGAAAGGAAAAATGATTAGTTTGTACTGTTCGTAGAACTGAAGATTAGACGAATTTTTCGAAACCATTCGGAAAGTGCATGTTATCAATAATAGAGAGAAAAGAAAATTTAGTACTGGTTGTAATATCGATAGATCCCGGGTTTGTTTCCTGGTTGTAAAAACACATTAGTTTTTATTTGTTAATTCATTGAGCTGTGTACAACGTAAACGTTCTGTCCAAATGATTATCTCCAAATCGTCAAGCACACGTGCGTCGTCCATAGGAATCGTACGTATCACGAAACGATGTATACCTATGATCGCATACAACTAGACCAGAACGCCAGCAACGTTGTTAGTTATATAAAATACAAAGTATGCATTGTATGTATAATATTTTCATATATATATATATATATATATATATATATATATATATATATATCTGTTATTTTTTAATGGCACAACTCGACAGTTATTTGAAACAAGGGCAGAGTTCTGATCAAAAATAACTGTGTAAAGTTGTACAATCTTTAACAAGATTAATTATAAATTCGATAGGAAAACTTGTAAAATGTGTATTATTATTATTATTATTATTATTTTCAAATTTCTTGAAGTATTTTTTAATGGCACAAAAAAAAAAACAAAAATATGTTTAAGTGTGAATGATTTTAATTTATAAATATATAAATATATAAACCTATATATAGTTATAGTCCATAGAAGGGACCTACAATATTACACAAAATTAGTAAAGAAAAAATAAACGAGGTACAAAAGATCCATAAAAAAATAAGTAAATTTAATTAGCGTGCTATTGAAACGCATTTTAGATAGGCCCTAAACATATAAAAAAAATATACAAAAGTCTTAAGTAGAGAAGTTCTATTATAAGTATAATTTAATAATGTAAGACAATTATATTATTCTTATTTTAAATGTATTTATTTTTATTTTTGCTTTATAGCTCAGTGTTATTATAAACTATTAAAAAAAAGAAACTATAATATTTGAATGAAACAACTTTAAACTCGTAAAAACTTTATTTTGATTATTTAATTTTATTTGATTTATTTTTATTTCTTTTATTTCAAAAGAGTAAAGACACGAGTACATGCACGCCAATAAGCTATGTAGTAAACCTTGTTTTCCTTCCAAAAAAAAAAAAAAGTTGTACCGACATATTCTAAAAAAGGATCCCAGAATTTTAGATCCTACGATATAACGATTATAGAAAGTACAACTTTTTTCCTGAACACGGCTCTCTACGTGGTTTCAATCGTGCAGTTAGTGAAACATCTTTTAAAAAGACGATCGTAATTTCCGATTACCTGACACAACATAAACAGCAAGTATACGTAGGATGGTGTCATCGTCAGGTGATCACAAACGCGGTCGGACCACTATGATAGAGGGGGTGCTGAAACAGCGTACCGTTCGGGAATACGGTCGTTTTTTTTCTTTTTCTCGGTGTCAGTGGTTTTGACATCGCGTGCATAATATACTTACTTTTTTCTTATTGCGCATCAGATTCGCATCCCTGCTGTCCTGCGCATTGCCCGGCGCGTGCGATCCCCACAGCCGCAACGCCATTCGCATGTACACGACCGTGATGATGACTACGGGTACCAGGTACTGGACGAACAGCAGCGTTACCCTGTAGAAAAGCATGGTGCTCTCCGGAAACCGGACGTTGTGGCAAAACGGCTTCTCTGACTTCCGGCCGTCTGAAAAACGCGTATAACAATAAATCTATGCGCCGCGGGAGCGGGTTGTACGTGCGGTGATAAAAGGATCTTTTAAAATTTGTCAGTTGATTTTCAACGACGACAGTGACGGTTCAACGATGTTGTACTATATTATAATATAATACCTAAGAGTATTATTATCACTATTTTTATTTTATTTATATTATTATTATTATTATTATCATTATTTTATTACAGTCAACTTTATTATTTTATAATTTTATTTATATTATTATTATTATTATTATCATTATTTTATTACAGTCAACTTTAATAAGTCGACTCGCACGATACCCACACATCTGTCAGTACCTTGATTTAACAGTATACCTACATGATATCGATCAGAGGGTGAAATGACCGACCAATGATTTTAATAAAAATCTTTGTTTTTACGACGTTGGCAAAATATTGTCGGAACAGTGTTTAATTTAATCTGAGCCGATGAAAATAAAACAGTTAATTCACTTTCTATGTAAGCGTTTAAATTTAATATCATTACAGCAAAGTTTGAAATTCATTTCGTTAAAAATGTACCGACACAATAGTTATGATATTATATTAATGTGGATTAAGCTAGTGAATCCTATATGATTTTTGTATAAACTAAAAATATTTTCAAAAATTAACCATTTTTTATTGATTGCAAGTAAATATTAGAAAAATGTTCTCCGCATTCGAAAGAATATTCTCTGAGTGCCCCGAAAATATAAATTATTTTTTTATTAAAACAAATACTAACTTCTGAATGTTTGTTATACGATTATTGTAAAAGAAAAATTATTTTGAACATGTTAAATACCTATTGAGCCAATACACGTATTGAATCTATGGCTGATAGAACGATGATTATTTTCCTTTCCTTTTAAATCAAATTGATTTACGAAATCTTTAATCTACAATTTGATCTTTTCTTTGTTTTTTTATTGAAATATATAAAGATTCATTAACGTTATTATCTATTTCGGAGTTGTTTTTTATTTTTTTGATAAGAAAAGTATTATATGTTATAATGATTAAGACTTACAATCTAAATTTCTTGAGTTTCAGCCATTGTTCATTAGGTCATTAGTAAGACGTTATAAGTGTTAAAAAAAATACATTATAAAGATATATTTTGTTCAAAACTGTTTTCAAACGTGATTATTTATTATTGTTCTGAACTATTTGAAAACGATAAGATTATAATATTTCATCCATATTAGAGTAACCGGTACAAAGTCCAATAGGTACTTCTCACTACTTCTTGCACATTAAATTTGCTGTCCAAGAAGTGAAGAATCAAAAGATATACTTTCGATCTCAATGATTTATTCAACTGCATGTTTACCTTACTGGCTAGTTTTTATATTTGTTTACACAATATTATAGGCACAAGCTAATATAATATTTACTCTATTTAAAGTCTTCATTTTTTCTATATTCCAGCTCATGTGTTTTAGATTTTTTTTTTCTGTATTTTCTGAATTATAATTTTTCTGTACTTACCTCAAGTTATAATATTATTTAATCATTTTTCATAAAGGTTTACATTTTGTTTTTGAAACTTGAATAAATAATATCAAACCAATTTGTGATTACTCGGTACATCGTCGTTGATCACGATTAAATCAAAAAACAATTTAGATATTATTTTCCAAAAACCTACTGAAGTGCACTTTTAAAATGAAATGAAGGGTTGGTCGAATACCAAAACAAAAAACGATTATTAGGAATAATAACAGATTGAAAGAAAAATATAAACCGGGGTTCTTATTTTTACCACTTTAAACTAAATAAAATCGTTTATTCTTTGGCTGGCAGCACTATTAAACGTATTAATATTACGATAAGTTAAAAAACTTCGGGTTGTCTCATGACTTATTCGCGTAGGTACACTATGTAAGCAATTAATTGTCCGTGACCGCGTACGGTGGTATGCGCAGTAAATGGTCATTATTCCGCGTGGGCGTAGGTACATATCCGGAAGGCTTGGGACACGAGATAAGGTTGCATAATAATGTTTACCGTGAACTGCTGTTCATTTTCACGTGCTCTGGCAGCATAGTATAGGCAGAGAGAATTTTCCGATCTGAGTGCAAAACGTGGCAAGGATAATATTGTAGAACTATAAGACAATTAATAATGATTATAATGACGATATGTACGGATGCCGATTCAGTGAGCTCGGCAATACATTACTTTATTCATTATAATTATATTAATAATATAAGATAATATGTCATCATTTCACGCCACTAGTCTTGGTACTACCTTTAGTGTTCGAGCAATAATGAATGTTGTATCATATTATATTATGATTTTTTAATCGGCTTAAATATTATTATCATGTTTTATTATAAAAAATTATTTTTCTTTGTGAACAATATTTTAACAATAAAGAGGAATCTATAACGATTATTTAATCATTTGATCATAAAAATAAATATAAAAAGAATTATTCGTAATAAGGAAAATAATTTTCATATTATACATACATGCTAGTAGAATATACTGTAAACAAAAAATATTTATATATCTAGAACGTTTAAAGTTGTAATAAATATTACATTTTAGTTATCATGTTATGATAAAAAGTTTATCTTCAACATTCTATAAACAATTATAATTTAAAATCAATTTTTGAAAATTAATGTTAAAATTCTATGTATAAAATAATATAATAATCAATTCTACTTAAGTCTCCGACCATTTTACTTTAAAATACAATCATTTCACATATTTTTTTTATAATCCCTAAAAAATAATTATTTATGAAATATGTCGAAATTGGGATAGTTTGTAAGCTTTTTTATAGTTGAAAATTCATTAATTTTTCAGTATTTATACTTGAGGTTCAACATTTTAACACAAGGTCATCCATAGGTTTTTTTTTGAAATAATTATAAAAGATTTTCTACCTGATCTTCGGGAAAAATTGTTTAAACGTTTAAAGTAAAAATTTTTACGAATTTGCATAAAACAACGATTTATCCTCAATCGATTTTAAATATTTGTTATTATTCAAAAACTATAAGTCGTAGAAACTTAAAACTTTAACCAGTTCTTTAGATTGGTATTTTCTTTAAAAAATTTACTTTTCGAAAAATGTTACTAAAATTTAAGCAATTTGTAGGCATTTGAAATATTCGACTTTTTTCAATTTTTTTTATATTTGTTGATACATATTATGTATACGTATTCTAGACTATCAAATCATCTCCGTTCAGAATTGTTTTTCGTATGCAATGACACCTAAGCGCATTGCATTCAGATTGAATACATCCATTATAATAACTTATCATATGAACGTTGTCTACTCTACCCTTTACTGTACAAAATTGTGAGTCCCTGTCGGATTCTTTTTAAAAATTAGTTTTATCCGTTTTAAAATATTAAATATTTCAGTTTCATAATTAGGCTAAGATTTTTTATATACTTTCATCACTAAAATATGTATTAAAAATAAAGAAATATGTACAAAACTTATGCTATAAATATAGAGACAAATTTATTTATAAATAGTAAAATATATTTTAACAATATTTGCATGGAATAACGATTATTTGTTTTAAATTTTCACTCTTGCGTTTATTTGGTTCTAATAAATATTCTTTAAACAGAAGAAAATTTTTTATATAAATAATTGTTTCTACATAAATCAATAAACAAATAATAATAGTTTTTGTGCCTCAAAAAAATATTTTTCACTGCAACAAATGTAGGTATAATTGGTGTTAACTTAAAAAATATTGAAACATAACAATAAATGATAATTTGTATAATATTATAATGTATAGTATTTTGCATCAAAAACTGCCAAATATGTGATTAAAAAAAAAAAAAAAAAAAAAACAAAAAATGTTATTAACACAAAAAGTAAAATATGCAAATACCTACATATATTATGCAAAATAAATTTTTGACATTTTGAATATTATAAACATCATGAAACGCATTTCTGTATAAGATTGGAAACTATTGGACTATCTAAATAAAAATATGAAAAATCATAAATATTTTTAACATGATTATAACTGATAATAATTTTCATAAACAATAAATTGAGTAAATGAGTTCAATGTAAATATATTTGTTCGATTAAATTACTAGGAAAGAAATATTATAAAAAATACGTGATTGTTGCATTATTCATTATAATATAAGAGTCAATTTAGATAAAATGTGTTGATTAAAATGAAGAGGAAATCGTTTTTTTTTTTTTTTTTTTTACTATAAACTTCTACGGTTGTTATTGAAAACAACAAGAAAATATGTTAGTTAGGTATAAATTAATTAGTAAGCCAGCTAATAAAGTGTAAATTAATAATAACTTAAAAATTCGATTTAAATGTATTTTTGTTTCCATTGTTTTTAATCGAACATCGAACAATGAGCACAACATTCTTGAATTATGAATGAATAGACATTTACGGAGGGAAATGAGATTATTTCAAGTTTTATTCAAGTGAATTATATTTATTGAATTTAATCTTAATGAAGTAGGCACTAAATATAGGTAATAAATAAATACTTAATTAAAACATTCCAAGAATTGCAAAAGACTTTGTTGTTTACTGGTTAACTATAGTGCATAGGATATTAACAATGCATATTATTTTTATGTACATTTTCGGTGATTTTTATGCTCATATTATTATTTATTGATCAAATTTTCGAACATTAAATTATTATACAACGTATTACTTAAAGTGGCAAAGCGTGTTTATCTAGTTATTTTAACTGATTGTGTCAAAATAAATACAAAAATAAAGCCAACTGTTTTGGTTTTTTCCAGTGTTTTTTTTTAATGTTTTCAGACGATCACTTGGTCGTATACGTTGTTAGATGTATAATTATTTATAATATTCGCGTCTTGTAGAAACTTGAAGTAAAACCTATTAAACAGGACCGATACGTGTTCAGATCTGTACGAATAGTGAACATAATATTAAGTCATGTGAACTGCAACATACTGTAAATAATGCTGTAGGTCGGACATTTTGATTTTAACAAAGATAAATCTTTCGCTGTAAGTAAAAAAAAAAGAAAAAGAAAACCACTAACCTTTGTCTCTGTACTCGATGGACTGTACTCTGAGCGCAATGGCCATCGGCGTCGCGAGTGAAAAGGCTACCGCCCATATGGCTGCTATCGACATTTTCGCACGGAATTTCGTCGGTATCGCACTGCAACCGAAGCGAAAATAAAACGAAAAATGACGATCATTCCGATTGATGCAAGACCAATTCTGCAGCGGGTGCAGGATAAGAATTCGGTAGTTATAATATATCATAACAATGCGAAGACAACGAACCTGAGCGGACTGAGTATGGCTCTGTGACGATCGATTGCGATCGCGGTCAGGGTGAAAATGCTCACGTTGACGGAAAGCACTTGTACGAATGGGCAGAACGGACACATCACTGCCGGCAAATTCCACCGTTGCAAAAGAGCCGCCTGGAACTAAAATAACAATGACGTTTGGGTCAAGATTATTGTTCATACAGCCCGACGAAAACGTCATTTTTCCCATGCACTCCACCGCGTTATAATATAATAATAGCGCATAGTGTTATTGCCGCACTTACTCACTTGGGAGGGGAGCTTGAGGTTGTTATAATGGCACCACGATGTTTCAAATCAACATTTCCATAGAATCGCTGAATAATTAGTTATGAAAGTGTAAACAATACTTACGGACCGAATTCGTATATAGGCGATGTAATTTCGAAATATTTTGCGGACTCAACTGTCTTTTTTTTTATCAACCTGGAGGGCCCATTACCTCATAATATGGGTAGTTTCCTGGTTGGTAGTAAGTTCTTTTGTTTATAGGTTTATCAATGTTGTGCGATACACGTTAGATGGGTTTTTTTTCTCTCTCTGTGGTCGGTCGTCCCATCCAAAAAACGAAACCACAGATGATCCGGGAGTTCGAATCGGTGACTGTACATTTAGACACAGCCGTCTTATCCCACTCATTCACGACGCCCTCTAACCACCTTTATATAATCACTTATAACTGTCGTTATTTTTATAAAAAGTTATATGTAATTTGTAGTAAAGTTATTATCATCATTTGTTTCCAATGAAATAAAGCGTCCCTACTTTGTTTTTGAATACCTTAAACGCATTTAATTGTTGCATAGTGTAGGAAGTGTGAGGAGAGAAAAATAATCGTTTTTTTAACATAATGATCAAAGTGGATTGAAATAGAAGTGAGCGAATAGACTTTATTCCAAAATATATACAGTGAAATGTAAGTAAAACTGACAAAATGGAATATCCGTGAATGCTTTTTTTCGGAGTATAAATTTAAACGCGATTAGAATATAAAAAAAGTGTTATGTTATCGTCGGGTGACTACGTTGCTCACAAAGGTCGAACAGATGAATGGAAATATGCTCTGATAAAATAAGTCCTTGAATAGTAAGTCTCTCTTTACTCCTTTACAGTATAATAGGCTTGCTGCTGTACAGAACGTATATCACGGGTAATGTGTCGGATGCGGCATGTGCACCACATTCAATTTCCACTATTTCTAGTTTCTATATATTTATGCTTATTTACATGAAAAAACAGTCATTGTGAGATATACATATACAATTACATGGAAAGAGAGGGAAGGAGATGAAATATTTTTTTTTTTTTTAAAACTTACTCGATTATGGAGAAAATACTTTTCAGCTTATGAAACGAATTTCAGTTTTAAATCACATTAATTTTAGATAAAAACAAATATCTGAACACGTCTCAGAAAATTTTCTGATTGACTTAGAAACTTTTGGGTAAAATAGCTTTCGAATGAATTTAGAACAAATGTAAAATAATTTGAAAAATTAATTTATTCTATATGAAATAACAACTCGCAAACAATGTCTTCAATACGTTTCAAATATTTATCAAATATTTAGAATACTATTATGAATACTTTTTTTATGATAAGCCTTAACTTAAAATATTAAATTTTTAATTAAATAATAAATTATATAAGATATAAGAATAAATTTTATTTATATCATTTACTTGTACTGTGCATTCATTATTTGAATCAAAGTTAAAAATTTAATTCTATATATATTGTAAAAAGCTGTGTTATAAATAACTCTCATATATATATATATACGAAAAAATTATTTCTCGGACAATTTTGTAAATAATGAGGTTTTGCGTTGTACTTTAAAACATACTCTTTCTAAGTACAACTCTGGAAAATATTCAAAACAGTTTCTAAATATCCATGTGGTCGCACCAGGTTAGCAATAAATTATATACAATTTAACAAAAAAACAAATAGTTATAGAAACAATAATATATACTAAATATTATGATTTAATAAAAACTGACTGTAGCATAGAAAATAGGCCTACAGAGTATTGTTGCAAAATAAATATAAATATAATCAGTAATCAGTTACCTGAAATGGTATTGAAAATAGTCCGATAACGATATCGGCAAGTGCCAAATTCGCTATGTACAAATTTGTGACGTTGTGCATCCGTCTGCTGGACGTCACTATCCATATGACCAAAGCGTTGCCACCCACAGCCATGACGGATATCGTTCCGTAGAACATCGACAGGAGAACAATAATGCTTATGGGTACATCGTATAAAATGGTAGCTGAAATTCAATGATACCGGAATATTTTTAAAATTATAATAATATTTTGCTAATTTTGAAATGTAATTATAATTATTACGATGCAAATCGATTGTCTGATGATTTTATTTGAATAAAAAAAACCTCTACATTATTATAGAATTCAATGGACTTTTTTTATGAATTCTTGAATTATTTAAGGATATCATATTAGTACTATTAGTACTACTCGTAATTATTATTATTATTATAATTATTCAATGTTAAAATTATTTTACTTTTATGTACACGTGATAAACAATATTAAATTCAAATTTATTAGAATTAAAAACTTAATCGGTTTTAATCATAATAATAATAAAATCTACACTGGCAATGACGAAAATAGTTCTGAAACGTATATTCTAGGATAAAATAATAAGTATTGAATGCTAATATTTATGCATAACATGTTTGACGTTAATATTGTTTTTGTTTGTACGTGTTGAACGATTTTAAGATTTAAATTAAGCTTTGTTATTCAATTCTTGTAAATCAAATGTTTCCTTCAATGCCATTTGAACCATTGAAGCATTCAAGCTTAAATCAATAACAAGATTACAATTATATAAAACGGTTTCTCTCGACGTTATTGTCGTCATATTCTACTCCAAAAGATTAACTACGCACAGTACATTGATGTGGCACATTGGTAGTTTTTTTTCACACCCCGGAGCTACGACTGAAATTATTATGAATGGGTTGGGCAATAAATTGTAGTATTAAGCAGTATTAACAAATCAGCACTTAAGCAGCGATTCATAAATTATACCTAGATACCAAGATCATGTAAGCTATAGATGAACTATGTGAACAGTATAGTAGTTTTATATTATTAATATTATGGCGTATACGACAAAGTGGCATCCAACGTGGGGCTCGAACCCACGACTCCGTGAGATTAAAAGTCTCGTGCTCTTATTTTTTGTTTCAAAATCTAGATCAGTGGTTTCTAACCACTTCTATTCTATACCTTCTTTGTAGACTTTCAAAAATTTCGTGCCCCTCCTAAAATTTGAAAAAATGGACCACCTTTTTTGTTTACTTTAAAAATAAACTATACAATATTCAGAATGACTAATTTTTCATTGATGATAATAATAATAAAATATAAATAATAGTAAATAATAAAAATTTACTCGCTGTGGCCAAACACTTGTACATTTTTGTAAGTTCATTCCCGAAATTTGCAAGTTAATGGTTTCGCAAGGGGAGGGTTTTGAAATTTGGGCGGCAGCCCCCCCACCAAAGCCAAATCACCCAAATAAATTGTAAGTTGTAGCACTTTATTTGTACATTTTTGTAAGTTCATTCCCGAAATTTGTAAGTTAATGGTTTCGCCAGGGGAGGGTTTTGAAATTTGGGTGGAAGCCCCCCCCACCAAAGCTTAATTGCTCCAAATAAATTGTAAGTTATAGCCCTTTATTTGTACATTTTTGTAAGTTCATTCCCAAAATTTATAAATTCACTATTTCGAAGTTACCAGACGAATCTGGTTTGGTCATACATATATAGTTTTCATAATATGTATTTTTCATTTATTTTTAAGTGTGGGTGGGCCAAATTTATGTAGCCTATTCACTATACAGTAATTTTATGAAACGCCAAAAGTTAGCAAATAATTAACAGTTTGATTATAGAAGTAAAAGAATCATTCACAATTCGCTATATAACTACCACCACCTTCTCAATTTCACTATAAAAATATTCATCAAGTGTTAAACATTTCAAAATAAATATATTATTATCTTTTTTTTTATAGATATTAAAATACAACTCGGCAGTAAAGGCTATTGATTATATTGTGTATAAATTCAAGTTTTTACACTATGTTACTTGAATTTTATATTTTCATCTTGTTATATTTTACTTATATGAACTTAAATAATTCATTTTTAAATTTGTGGGAAAAAAATTGAAAATATATACCTGTTGGTTTAAAATTTAAAATAAAGCTAACAATTGTTTTATTTTTGTTGTAAATTAAATTGCAACATGGAGTGAAAAATTCAGAAGAAAATACTATTAAAAAAATTATTGCTTACTTTTGTGTCTAGTATAAAATTCTTTATGTATAGTACGCCATTTTAAAGTTTGGAATGTGCAGTTAAAAAAGGTTATTATTTAAGGTATCTAATTCGACGAAGTACAAACCAAAAACTAAATACACTTTAAATTTATATTCTGAATGGACTGATGAATGTATTGGTTTTACAATAATGTGTATTTTGGGAAGCATATAATATTATAATATTAACATAATATTACAATAATATAACAAATATCATATATATATATATTTATTCTTGATTAACAAAATATCATCTCCATTCAGAATCGTTTTTCGTATGCAATGGCACCTAGCATTGCATTCAGATTTAACAAATTCATTATAACGACCTATCCTATGAGATAGGTGCTTTCTATCCCCTACTAAATAGCAAAGCGAGTTCCCGTCCGGTTCTTTTTTAATTCAATACCATAAAGAATATTGAATAAACAAAAAAGGTATTTATTATTATATACAATTTTATGATGGTGATACATCAAGGACTGAAACTTATCTATGATCTATATATTATTGTAGAACTCAAAAATTAAATGGATTTGATCTTATAAAGTTAGTTATATACATACTTTTATTATATTTAAATTTATTTTAATTTTGTAATATATTATGATATATGATATTAATACCAATATCATAATAATAATAATATTCTTATAATCCTCCTCCTCCTCTTGCATGGGATGGTTGGGCCTTTAGTCCATCCCGTCTCACAATCAAGCTTCTATCCTTTTTTGTCTAACTTTAAATTTATATGATTGAAAAATTATAAAAATATAATAGTAATAAAAAATTAATAGTGATAAGATATTAATATGTGATGTTCAAATGTTCATCTATATTAGAATATCAATGCCTACTTAACTTATGTAAAAGTTTAAAAAATAAATGTATGATATTAGAGATTATTTTAAATAGATATAAATAATTTTCCATATCCATTGTTCTCTTAATAAATTGGCAAGTACAGAATGTATATTCTTGTCAAGAAATAATCATTAGGATAGTAGTAACAAAAAATATTTAATGTGACAAACTTACCCAGAAAGTGTAAAGCAGGTGAAACCCTCTTTGAGCTTTTATGATTTCAATTGTATTAACAATTTTGTATTACAATAAAATAATAAAAATCGGTCTGAATGTTAAATAAATGAGATATAAAAAGTGTGGCTGCCGCCCAAATTTCAAAACCCTCCTCTGCCGAAACCATCAACTTATAAATTTCGGGAATGAACTTTAAAAATGTACAAATAAAGGGCCAAAACTTACAATTGATTTGGAACGATTTGGCCTTGGTGGAGGTGCTGCCGCCCAAATTTCAAAACCCTCCCCTGGCGATACCATTAACTTACAAATTTCGGGAATGAACTTACAAAAACGTACAAAAAAAGGGCTACAACTTACAATTTATTTGGAGAGATTTGGCCTTGGTGGGGGGGGGCTGCCGCCCAAAACCTAATTCATCAGTTAACTTCAAAATGGTGAACTTATAAAATTTGGGAATGAACTTACAAAAATGTACAAATAAAGGGCTACAACGTACAATTTATTTGAGATGATTTGGCCTTGGTGGGGGGGGCTAACTTCACAGGCGTCAAAATAACCCAATTACATATTATTATGTAGATAAATTATTGTGTATAGTGATACAGATAATAGTTGATTACTTAGATAGTTCATAAAAATATGGAAACAAACAGAATATTAAACAAAAAATAAGAATTAAACTAATTTATGGAAAATGATTGAGTAAAACCCTTTCGTAAACGAATAAAATGCGCTTATTAATTTGTTTTTATAATAATCATATGATTACTCACACTCGAAAGCTCGTAACACGTTATTGTTACGTTGAATTTATTTATTTTTTCATCATAATATGTTTGTCAATAACTGTAGTCTGTAATGAACAAGAATACTTAATCAAGCACTTTTAATATTTATATAATACTATATATTACTGTAATGCATATACCATATTATTATTTAGGTACGCAGAAGTATAAGGAACTGCGAAATCAATATTAACAATAATAAGACGAAGAAGTTGTTGAGTGAAATGTAAGGGCGTATATACATAATATAATATTATGTAAATATAATTCACGATGATTACAAAACAACTTGGTGCACGTCGACGAATCGCGGCTGAACACATAAACACGGTAAAATGGCGAATTCGAAAAACATCGGATTATACTTATTCCTCCGGAAGCGCGCACGAACCATGCATTTTTCAATTTAACAGCGGTACCTACGTGTAACACGACACTTTACAGCCACGTCTGTAAACACCGGGGTTGAAAAAAAAAAAAAAAACAAAACAAAAGTTTATGATAATATAGCGCAGTCCACGGTAATTGACTCCGGTCACGCGCCCCCGTCGACAGATGTAATCGATATCTTCGGAGATTTGCCGATTTCGTATTACAAGCACGTAATTAATTGTCCCCGTGCCTGGAGTGTATATGATATAATTCAGTAATTATGAACATTTTCTTTTCCCTTCACCGCCGAACAACTGCCCGTGAAACGCGAAATGTGTAGGAAAATATTCATTAAAGGTGATATAATAATTCTAAATTATAATATTACCTATACATTCTTAAATCTATTAAACTGTCAGCAAAGCTTTTACACGAAGGTTTTTGTTTTCTTGAACTATAATCATTTTACCTTTAAAACCTATTTACCCTATTCTGTTTACGTAGAGATTTCACACGTGTAAAATATAAAATATGAAAGATAAGATTTTTTTTAAATGAAATATTATTATTATTATTTTGGATTATTTTGTCATAAGTACTTTATTATTTTTAAATGCTTTAAAAATGTTCAGTTAGTAATTAACATACTCATCTTATTCGAATCACGAAAAATTCAAACAAAAAACACATATTCTAGATTTGTCGTTTAAAATTTCTAATTGGTCAGCTAATAATACATCCTCAATCATATTATTTTATTTCATATTTTTTTCTCGATTTAAACCTCAAATAATAAAATAATAGTCCTAAAATGCCACGTTTTACCATCGTCATCAACAAATCTCAACCAGGTTAGCGTTGCCAACAGAAAGTTGCAATATTTATTTTATGGATTTTGTAAGGAATATTATTACAACTTTATATTATTCCAGTTTATTCTTCGAAAATTATAGTATACATCAATAAATTGAAAATACACAAAAATAAATAAATAAATAAATCATGCTCATTTTTCAATAAATTTAAAATATAGTAGGTACGTATAGTCGATTAGCACTTACTCAGGTGTAAGACATGTAATTTATCAAAAATACGTTATAGATACGAATAAATTTTTATAATGAATGTGAACCAGTGGATAAAAATAGTATAAAATAAATAATAGTAGTATAAAATAATAAATAATTTTTAATCAATTAAAATAACTTTTTTTCAGCTAATCGAAAATGCGATGTCCTTTATACGAAGGGCAAAATGAGTTGTTTTGTTAGTATTATAGTAAAAAGTAATTAATTATTTAAATATCAGTACAATTTTTGAATAATTTAGTGTAGTGGAATAGAAAAGTATATGATTTTATTTTCTACTCACATTCTAAATACAAATCAGAGTGATTCGTGTAATTGTTGCAACTAATATTTATTGAAATCGAAGAGCTATTTTTCTGGTTTATATGTTCGTCCGATGATTCACTGCATGTCATGTTGTAATCTATTTCGTTCATTTTGTTTTTGACTGTGCAATCTAAAAAATAAAAGTAAAACTATTATCATCTATTAGTCATAAATAATAATGATGAACCTTTATACATTAAAGGTTCTCGCACACTGCTGTGGTACGCGATACAGTGTCGGTACGGTACATGTAAAAATAGTGTACCGTACCGATACCGTAATGATTATCGCAGCAGTGTGTAAAAACCTTAAGTCAGTTTTAAGTAATTTAAATTCAATTTTACATTGAATTTAATTTCCATGAATTCAACTTGGTATCAGTGTCGTAGTTCTGCGTGTTTATAAAATACGCCAATATTTCTTCTGACATTCGAAAATATTATGTATTACTGTTTCAGTGGAGATCGAATATTGTGACACCATCGATGATTGGTGAAATACAAGTGCGTATATTTAGTGGAAAACGGTATTGTAGTTATTCGAATACAACACCAACATCATAGGGCAGCTTTCAGTAATTTATTGACTATTATTATTATTATAAACGAAAAACAGAGAATAATTTTATTTCAAAATAAATTTCATGCATTATTTTGGTGTAGGTACCGTTGTACCGTTGTCTATATATTTTTTGTTATTATTATTTAGCACGCCATTTTGGTCAACTAATAGTCACAATGTGACATGATTTATTCACATTTAACATAATTAATATTATTTTACTACCACAAACTTACACTCTTAAAATCACCTATACATGACGTATTGTAGAGAGTAAAATTATTTATAATTAGCATTTATTTTATTATATTATAATAATACACGCTGAGCCCTTTTAGCATATAACATTTGAGATAATAATATTAACATACAATCACAATAACTAAAAATTAAAAACATAGACATTTTAAATAAAATTAAAACCAAATCGTTGAAGGCAGGATCTACATTGGCAATCGACACGAGATGCCTTAAAGGTTTCATTATAGACATATAGTTGGTGGTGGAATACGGGACATAAAAGAAAGCAGTAGAATGAGATAAATGAAACGAAACTTTAAAACATAATATTAGAGATAGATGGACTGGAGAATCGATGTCATTGTTTAATAACCCTACAAGAAATTTACTACCAGTGATACGTCAACGCTCATCTAAGGAAATTGAACCAGGAATAGTAGAAACTGACATATTATAATAAAATAATGGTATATTTAATAATACTGGATCATTTTTCTAGTAATTTTAATCATGGAAAATAATTATTCGTATAAATCAATTACCCTAATTTATAAATGTTTTTATGACGTTTTGGTCCAAGACGTTTTGGTGCAGATTAAATCGCATACAGAGCACAATAACGTTGTAATAAAATAAAACCTGTACAAAATCATGTGTCCTCTACAGCGCGTGAGTGTGGCTCACAAGAAATATACGTACTCGTGTTAAACTCCAAAAATATAGCAAACTGATTGTCAATAATTATGACGATATTATGGAAAGTTATTCATTACAGATATTATAGCGTTTTTATCCAGTTAAATCAAATCAACGTATAATCGGTGTTCAGTGTTCCAAAGAATTGAAAGAATGCTTTTAAAAAGAACGGGTGGGCCTCGCTTTGCTGTATATTTGGGGGTGGAGTGTACCTCGTTTATAGGATAGGTACAATGGATTTGTTAAATTTGAATGCAATAATAGATATCATTGTATACGAATAACGATTCTGAACGGAGTTAATATGTTTGTCTTAAATGTGTATATAATAATATAGTATTTTATATTTAAATTGAATTATAATACAATTTCGTAAAAATTTAAATTTAAAACAGTCATTCCTTTTGGTCCGGTAGAAATTTTTTTTATATATTTTTGAAGATTAGCTTATGGACCACCTAGTGTTAAAATTTTGAACCTAAAGTATAAACAGAAAAAATTTTATGAATTTTTATCTACAAAATAACTTGCTAATTATCGCAATTTTAACATATTTTATACAAATTTGAACTTTATGGGCTTATAAAAAACATTTGAGTGAAACCATCTCCGATATTTTTTAGTTATAATTAGTATAACTTATAATTAATCCTTTAATACATTTTCAAGAGTTTTCGGACAGCCAAAAAATTTTTATAGATATTGAAAAAAAAAAAAAAACTTACAAAAATCGAAAATTTAAATTGTCTATAAATAAATCAAAATAAGTCAAAATACTTTGAAAACTTAACTATGTACATAGAATGCTATTATAACGATTTAGTAAAAATTTCAAGTTGTTGCGGTTTTTCGATTTTGAGTTAGAGCAAATTTCAAAAACCGATATGATTTGTCAGTCTAGAATTTTATATATTATATTACCTATATTTTATAAGTAATTTTATGTCTATATTCGATGTTCAAACGCCTATAGAAAAAAATGTGCCTATGGATATTAATAATTTTTGAATGGCAGTAATAAATACTTGTGTGGAATCTTCTATTAAATTTTCAAGTATTTTGTATGAGTCGATTTTTTTTTATCACCGATTATAAAAAAAAAAATGTAAAAAATTCGAATATTTTAAATGCCTATAAGTGGCTTAAAAATCAATTTAATATTTTGAAAAAAATATAACATACAGGAAATGCCTATTTTAACAACTGGTAAAAATTTCAAGTTTCTGCGACTTATACTTTTTGAATTATATCAAATATTTAAAATCATTTGACGACCAAATGCTATTTTATGCAATTTCGTAAAAATTTAAATTTCAAATGGTCATACAATTTTTTCCTTTTGTTCCGGTAAAATTTTTTTTACATATTTTTGAAGATGAGCTTATGGACAAACTAGTATTAAAGTTTTGAACATTAAGTATAAACAGAAAAAATTTTATAAATTTTTATCTACTAAATAACTTGCAAATTATCATTATTTTGACACATTTTATACAAATTTGAGCTTTACGGGCTTATAAAAAAAATTTGAGTAGAACGATCTCCGATATTTTCTAGTAACAATAAGTTGAGCTTATTATAAACCTTGTATTAAATTTTCTAGAGTTTTTGGGCCGCCAATTGAATTTTATAGATGTTAAAAAAAAAATTACTAAAATCGAAAAATTAAATTGTCTATAAATAAGTCAAAATACTTTGAAAGCTTAACCATTTATAGAGAACACCAATATAAAGATTTGGTGAAAATTTCAAGTCGTTGCGATTTTTCGTTTTTGAGTTAGAGCATTTTAAAAAAATGTTTTTTTTTAAAAAACGTGAATTTGCATAAAATTTCCCGTTTTTTTTTCGATTTTTTAAAAAGTATCAGAAAAGTTGGATTTTTGACTAGCCCAAGTACCATCTACATTCACTTTCCTTACAGAGAATTCTCTGTTTGAGAAAATTGAAGCATTTTTACTGCCCTAAAACGTGATAACAGACAAAAAAAAAAAAAACACACATCATTGTAAAATCAATAAATTCCATCACTCCGTTCAGAATCTAAAAGTACTCAAGCGCTTTAACTATATAGTATTTAAAATACCTCTCAAATAACTTAGGCTGTTAAGTATTTTAAATTATTTTTAAATAAGTACTTTTGGATTTTTTATAGGTTTATATTTAACATAACATAGTGTATAATATTTATAATAGACAACAAATACACATTACTACTTATAAAAGAAATCACAAGTTAATAAAAAAGTAAATGGGACAACATATTGGTTTTACCTTCTGTATAATATTAGAAGATATAATATATGTAGATTTAAATTTTTTTTACAACTGAAATTTTAAAGAAATAATTATTATAAAAATAAATAATGCTAATAAATGTCTATTTTTAGAAAAAAAACCTTGTTTTTCTACAAACCTTTGGCCATAATTACCTACAGGTATGGGCAAATTACTTGAAAAAAAGTAACTAATTACGAATTAGGTAACTTACCAAAACCTAAATACTGATCAAAACTACCCATAATGAATCGGAGTGGATGATAAAAATAATATTGTTTGACATAAATAACATAAGTATTTAGTACAATTCAGTACGGAAAAAAAGTATTGAAAATACCTTCAAAAATACTTAATGCTGTATTTCTGTAAGTATTTAAAAAAGTATTTCGATACTTCTATCCAAATACTGTGCAACACGGTAGGTGTATAGTATAATATAACATTATCGTTTGTAGCTACAAATTGAGGGTTCACTATTTCGGAACAAATACTCTTTTGTGTTCGTGCAAGTATTCCGGCGAATAGATCTATTAACCACCTACACCAAAGTGTTGGCACTATAATACGATGTAATTTGTTTTACCCCACTACGTTCACTTACTGTTAAATATTCATGATGCTAGGCCAACGCGTACTCAAAACTATATGTTTACTGACCAAATCCTTCCATAATTAGGCACTTCAATGAAATCGTTAATTGTTGCCAATTTACGACAAATCAGTTAAGTTTTATCAAAAGGAGATTTGGTGTTTGAAATTGCGGCAAAATAGTTATGCGTACTTTTACAAGAACAATAACCATAATGACTACATTAATATTTTGCCAGTTTACTGAATATAGGTTTTAAATATATTATTACATATTGACAAATTGTAATTTTGTACATTGTTCGTATTTTTTGATAAATAATTATGTTCACTGTTCGCATATGATAATTATTATCGTCAATTAAGTGTATAGTTTTCATTGTTTTCAGGTAACATTTATTTACTTATAAGTATATCAAATTGTTTTTCCAATGGTGTTTATAGCGACTTTCATATTCAAACCAATAACACGACTATTATAAATTCGTAATAATGATACACAGATATTTAAATATACTATGCATACCTTTATAGATACGGTTCCTCGATTTCATAGTATATTAAATCATTAAATATCTCAAAATAAATCGTACAATTGAATTATGCAGCGCACGTCTGTATTATACAGTATACACGTACACGAAATGGTTATTATTAATATGAATATGAAATTATAAGCTTAGAATATTTGTTGGCTCGTTTATGTCTGCAAAACAATATATGGATGTTCGGAATTTTACTAATAGTTTACAAACTATTAAGTACGTTTAAGTAGTTTAGATAGAAACTACAATACGGGGTAAATATTTCTCCCGCCCTCTTAGATTCCTTCCCCAAATGGTAACCACTGGGCTCTCAATTGAATTTCAAATGTATTGAATGGTATTTATTTTCTTCGGGAAATTAATAGCGTCACAAATAAACATACGATTACGTTTACATTGTACGTAGCAACGCAGATCGATACCGAAGAAGTAACCGAGTGGTTTGGGATACTTGAGTGTTTGGTGCAGAAGAAGTATCGATATTATTTCGAAATCCTAAACATATACTTCTCTCTCTCTCTCTCTCTCTCTCTCTCTCTATCTTTCTATCTCTCTTTGTCTCAAACATAAATTCAAACGGAAAAGGATGTCATCAATTCATTGTACCTGTGCGAAGTACTTGCGATATTATAATATTTTTTGCGAACCAATATTATATAATAAAATGTTTGTTTGAATACACCAGAATACACCAAGTTTACAGTTATACAATATGTTCTGCGTATAGCAAAATATTAATATAATTATTATTTTTAAGTACCAATAGCGCAATGCAAACATATAATTAAGTATCGTTATGGCACACCATTATATGGTTTGACGGATGGACTATTTAATTAAACAGTATTAATAATTAGATGGTACACCGGTCGGTGATTTGAATTCTAAAGGTCCACTATGTTACGTATAATAATATAATATGTATACCTATAAAATAACCTTTATCGATGGGCTAAAACATCGGGAGTAGTATTACTATTTTTACTATATTATATACCCCCGATTTCGGACGGCTAATGGCGCATACGTGATTTTATCTCTCTTCCAGTGAACTTAATACATTTGTTTTTACAAATTTGACTTTTCATCCTATTTTCACCTTTTCGCCGACCGTCCGTAAGCCATAACATTTCATTTAATAGCTTTGCATGTCATCCAATGGGTAATACGCAACACCATTGATTGCACCTGGGCACCTCTTGTAAAGACCGAACAAATGTAACGCATTACACAATATCAGTGTAAGCCATTGAATATAAAATATGCAGGTGTTTGAAAATGCATTACTGTGACAATGTCCATCACAAAACCTTAGCAATTATTAGTTCTAAATCAAATATCATAATGATTGATTGCTGTTATTATATCCATAGTTTTTAAACACAAACTGGGTGTTTATTACGTTTGTTCACTGAAGTTATTTATTCGTTGAAAATTTAGAAGTTGTAAGGTAATTTTTAGTTTAGTATTGTTAATTGCAATCATAAAACTCATATTCTATTGTTATTGTATCCATATATATTAAATAATTCTTCTGTACTTTTTGTCCTCCGGGCGTTTATCATTTATAAATAACAATTTGTAATAATTTATTATACGTCTAAATTTTAATTTGTGTTTTTTTTTTATAATACTAAGCAGTAATTTTAATAAATTGTAGAGCATATGTAATATAAATAATATTATTTTTTATGACAACAATTTTTTCATCATCATTCCCTATTTATTTTACATACATTCATCATAATTAACATTAGTACATTTTTGGTTTATACTTCATAAAAGATTTGATAAAACGGTATGTTGAATGTTGATTACCTACTATTTTTAATATCTTTCAAGCAAAAGCTTTATATATTTCAAGTAAGATATATTATTTTAAGAATACATCAAAATTTGATGGTATGTAGTAGGTATCTACCGATTTAAAAATATTTTTGGTGATACGGTTTGTTATGATCAAATGATCCAACCAAAAATTAATGATAAACATAATATTTTAAATAAAAAAATGCTGTCTCGCAATATCTAATTAAAACAGGCAACTATAATAACTTCACTATTCGATCAATAAAATGATTATCTTTATTAGAGTAATAACATATTGTTCAAGTTTTGAAAACTATTTAAACGTAGGTCCCATACGACCATGTACGATATTTGTGTTATGAAAGATTTTAGAAATTACTTTATTTCAATGTTAAAAATTATTACATTAATACTATATAGGTCTACAGACTAAAAATGTAATTTAAGGGAGTTTATTTATAGTTCAAAACAAAGATTCCCAGATGTCTTTTGAAGCGCATATTTCTAACAATTTAAGTTTTATATCATTTTTACCTAAATTAATATAAACAAGTCTTTTGAAAAAAAAAGTCAGTTTGAAAAGGTCTTTTTGAAACCTACTTGTTAAAATAGCATTATTCTATAAGAGAATAATATAATGTTGCATTCATTCCAACAGTATTAGATTTTTTATATTAAAATCGGTCTTGGAGTTTCACGAAGATTCATTTTCGTACATAAATAAATAAACTATTAAACACACAGCAAAACTTGTGTGGCACACTGTATAGAACTTTCAAAATATTTCAATTGCCCATGTAGTTTATTTATAAATTTAAATAAGTTTCTGCAATTATGTCATTGAATACTTTAAAACATTGTTTGCCAATATATTAATATAATATAGTTTTATAATAATTAAATTTTGTGATTAGGATGCTAAAGATTTTTTTTTTTAATAATTATTATATGAAATTGAGTGTCTTTCACTGTAATAACTAACAAACTATTAGATAAAAAATGAAAATATTTTAATTTTTTTTTTTTGGTATTATTATTGGAAATATACAGTTTAATGAGATTAATACGATTAAGTTGTGACTGACGTTCTACTTTGGTTATAATTATTTCTATGTTAAAATGGCATTGAGTCAAGTGCATATAGTATCAAGTAGACCATTTTAAAGTGACTAAGTTTTAATGCGGTAGTTTTTGTGAGCCATAACATTTGATTATCTTCGTAGTATATTTTGGTGAACAATATTGGAAAACATATAAGAATTTTCAATTTTGAGAAAAAAATTATAAAAAACAAAGTTAATCAAAATAACGTATAAACTAATAACTTAAATTCTCATCAAGCTTATGGTAAATCATAATGTTCGCAATTTTCGAAGTAAACTACTATAGGTACCTCGAATAATTTGAAATTATTCTTACAAAATAAGAACCAACAAGGCAAAATTCTTTGAAACTGTATACTTACTGAGTGAAAATTAAATTGTCTACTATTTAGGAATGATAAGTATTTTCAAGTCGAATAAACTAAGAATAATTTTTAGCTTTTTTTAAACTAAATATTTTACCTATAGATTGTAAGAAATTTAAAAATATTTTAACATTATCCTACCATAGTTTAATTTATTATAATAATTTAGTACTAAACTACAAAAATTAATAAGTATGCAAAGTTCATGGTTTATATTGAAATAAATTAAAATATTCTAAACCGATACGGGCTCATAAATGACCTATAATAAATATTGTTCTACACTAGGTGGTGTCATTTTAAGTGTTAAAAACAGTGATTTACGTCGGGCTATATAAGAATTTTAATTTTTTTTTATGTTAATTATTATAATTACCCTGACATTATTCATTTAACTAAAAATGCTTAAATGTATTTCTAAAAGTCAACATTATAGCCGAATAAGTACTAATATTATATAATCTAGAATACGAGTATTTTTAAACTTATCCGATATGAATTCATAATTAATTTTGATCATGCTTATACGATGTGCAATTTAATTTTTAATGTATGGACAAGTGCGATTAAAATAAAAGGCACGTACTCAATAATTTCTTCGTATATTTTTTAATCATTTTATTTATATTAAGCGTGAATATTTTCGCGAAAATGAAATATTTGTAATAAATTGTCTAAATTAAATGTTTTTGAAATATATATATTCTGGTAGAATATTGTAAAACATAGAAAATGTATTGGGAAAAATAAATATTTTTATTTTCTTTTCCAAAGATTCAAGTCAAATTGAGAATAAATACAATTATTTCGATGAAAATATTAAACTTCGGTTATGATTGTCTTGATATTAAGTTTTGTGCTAAAATATATTCTATATGCACAAAATATTTATGTATAAAAAACATCGAGAAAATGCAGGCAATTGTCGAATATTTTCCAAGAAAATCAACCATCATTATCGAATCACATATAATTATTATTGGTACAAAATATTCGTTATATATATATATATATATATATATATATATATTACATAATTAATTAAATGACACAATTGGTGCCATATTGACTAATAAATGTATTTATTTATTTTTATATTTTCTCATATAATTTATAGTGCACTTCTTCAGTTATTGTAAATATCAGTCGTAGGCATACAATACTAGAAACCGTTACAGCATAACACCATAGTATAAAGTATAAGATGATTTTATAATGTAATTTTATAATGTCATTTTATTGACAAAAATATTTAAATATTATATAATGTTATGAAAACTTGTGACAAAAATATGTAACAAAATATGCGTGTTGCCCGTTCATATTGTACCTACTCATTAAACTTCAAATTAAAAAAAACTCTGATCAAATGTAAATCCACGTAACGTTTCACCCATCGAATTTAAAGTACTTAAATAATACATGTGCATATAATAATGTTATGTTCTTTGATTAACATTTATTTTTAAGTAAAAACATAAAACCATTTTTATAATAAGTATTCCACATTATTTAAGTTTTTCACACAAATTATTTAATTTGTAAGTCAAATGGAACTTTTTTAACATTTGAGCTAAGCAGTTTTCTTAATACATTTGTTTTAAATAATTCATAAGTCAAGCTACTCCGCTGAAGAAAAAAAAAATCGTTTGAATATTTAAAATAATAAAAAGAATTTCTTTATATAGATTTATGATACATTATTACGCAGTTTGGAAAAAAAGCATCGCGCAAATAATGTTTCTGCAAATCGGAAATCATATTACCTATATAATAATTCACAATCACTGTATTATAATTCATCTGATTCTCGAAGTTAAATTTTTTCATACTTAATTTGGGAGTGTGGCGGTGTTATACAGGCAGTCTGCACGAATACACTCCTGCTACTCACTCTACGATTTCTATGTAGATAAGCTGACTAATTACCAGAAAACTGACCGCCGTCCATCACTCTAGTGATTACTTGATTACTCGGCCATAAATGAAATCCTCAAATCTACTGAAAATAGCCCTTTTAAAGAGTCTGACAATGCGCTTAGTTACCCTGATGAAACCAAATAGGAACTAATCTTATCTATTCCAAATAAATAAATACTTAATTTACCTGCCATTTATTGTAGTATATAATATAGTACATGCAATAACGAGATAACTCTATTTTTTCATAACTTTTCAGGAAACAATAAAGCTATTAAAAAGTATTTATACAATTTAAAAATAAATTTTAATACATTAGACCATGATAAAAAGGTTCCGTAGTAATTGATTTGATTTTCGTAATTTCTTTGAGATAAGAGTTAACATTAACCTAAAATGTTTGGAGTTATCTTTTTTGATCAGAACCTTGTATTTATTATTTAATCACTAATCGTTATAGTACAAAAAACAATATTGCTCATTCTAATTTTAAGATATTTATTTCATTTATTAAAGTATAATTTAATGAATCATTTTCAGACAAAAATATCCAAAGTTATCTGATTTTCAACGGAAAAAAACCAAATATAAAAAAACTTTATATTATATCTCCAATACGAATGATCGGATTTGTCTTTTTGTTGCACAGATATATTTGTAATTTTTTTTTCGGTTTTAACGGCCAAAACTCTATAAAAAAAAAAGAAGTTATCTCGTTCTTGCACGGATTCCTTCATATTGTTTATGGATATTGTAATGCAACGAGAAAAATTAAAGACAGAAAAATTCAATATATTATTATGGTACAGAATGCTAAGTCGACAATTAATAACCCCATAAACACATCGAACGGAATTCAATTTTGAAGTCAGTTTCGATATGTTATTTTAACATTATAGATTGTAATACATGATGTTTTTGTAATCGGTTTAGTTTACTCAAAAATTTAAGGGTAGGTATGCGGGAGATGAGGGAGAAATACACCTCGGAGTTTTCGCATATTGACGACGACCGCGGCTGAAACTGCATCATTTGCAATCCCGACATCACATAATATTGCTTCAGTAAATGTTGTATAATTAGTGCAGCATGCCACCGCTGTATGGATAAAGGTAAAAACTTCAGAGTGTATGTTTGATTTGACGTTTAGTTCGATGATCAATGATGACCTGCAGTTGATAACCGTGCGGTAACCGATGACGGATATGTGGTGATCGTACGTTTATACACTCGACATTAATTATTAATAATGGATGACGTTGCTAATACGGTGTGACCGGGTAGACTACAGTCGTCTCCATAAGCCTCCTTAACATCCAAATTAGCCTTCCTATCTAACATCACGATAAATAAGAAAAATAAAAATATTATTACTACCTACTTAAAATAATTGTTTTATAGTGACATTTAAAATTTTATAAAATAAATTTTATTTTTAAAATTTATCAAGATTTCCTTTTTAATACAATAAATATCACATATTTACATAAAATGTATAAATTTTAATGAATAAATGCAAAGTATAAAAATTTTATATCGTTTTGATTAATTTTTTTGTGTTATTTTTAAACAAAGTCCAAAGGGTATTTGATATTCTATTTAAAAAAATTGAGCAACCCCAATTTAAAATCTCAAATTGCGCACTCAAATGTCATCAATATTTACGTTGTGGATCAGCGCGGTTGTGAGGTATTGTAATTGTTGTAATAGAAAAAAAATATTAATTATTCGTTCCCGTTGCAATGAATGTAACCACGCGAGTAAAAACACGTATAAACACTAGTATATAATTTTGTTGTACGTTTCCGGTCCGGCTGCTCGGCAAAGTCGTCTACTAGCCGCAGATTTATAGTAAGAACGGGTAGTTGACCGCCACTAGTCGATAAGGATTTAGGCACTACAATCAGGTCCTATAACAAACCCTGTGGGCTCTCCAAAGCTCCACGCCCTTATAGTGACTTGACTAATCCGACGGTTTCTCCTATAGAAATAAAACGTCACGGCGACTTATCTACCGAAACATGTCATTTTCCGTTGTAATTCCGCCACGGTCAGTAGTGGACAGCATTATAAATGCTCGAGTATTATGTGAGACTGATAATATTAGTACAATACAATATAATATTATATGCCCGTTT
This sequence comes from Chaitophorus viminalis, assembly GCA_025469195.1. Classification (NCBI taxonomy): domain Eukaryota; kingdom Metazoa; phylum Arthropoda; class Insecta; order Hemiptera; family Aphididae; genus Chaitophorus; species Chaitophorus viminalis. Next base: position 116,623 of record JAIPRK010000620.1, read on the forward strand.
TACTACACGATTTTTGCGGTTTCATACTTACAATCACAGGGAGGCGATATCTATGCAATACAACGTTTTTCAGCCATAACTGGTAGACTGTCGATAAAATAAAATAAAATAATAAAATAAGTATTTCACTTAAAAAGGAACATTTTTTATTGTACATATTTTTACGAGGTTATTATGTTAGACACTCCTTTTGAAATAGTCCTTCATCAGTATTTTTTTTTTCAATAATTTTATTTTTGTTTTTTTTTTTTATCTAAGATATGAAATGTAAATATTTTCTCAGAAACACATGCTTTGAAGTTTCTTTTAAAAAAGATCATTAATATTCTAGTTTAAAGTGTTTGAACACGATAGCTTTTAAGTTCTAAGACCACAAACAGTCGTTCTTATAATTTATAAGTGCATTGTGCAATTATTGAAAATACTGAATAGTGAATACTACTTATTGTTGTTTTTTTTTTATTTCAATTGTATAAATTATTTAATGTTTTGTTTTATTTGTATACAAAACTATCCCTTAAATAAGGCCTTAACTTCTTTTCTATTCAGATTTTGATTTTGTGTACAACATTTTTCGATCCTATGATTTTTTTTTACCTCCTAAGGGTAAGGCGTATCTTATTTATAACTTTTGTTTCTCAGTTTTTTTTTTATAGATTAACATTCGACAAATGGATAATATATATTTGTGGTAAAAAAATAATATAGTTATTGTAAGGTATATGAGTAAAAAAGGGATGAGCAGTTATAAAAATGACCTTGAATAGCTTAAAACGCTTATTATGTCTGTGTGTAACGCAAAAAAAATTAAAAATAAATATTATCAAACAATGACGACTTTTAAACGCAATGCATTTTGTCCTTCGATATTAATATGGACAGTTTAATATCAAATTTCTTTGTATCGATAACTTTTGTAATGATTTTACTCGATATGTGAGACCGTTATTGAAGTTTAAAAAGCATCATTGTCTTGTCTTCTTTCACTATAATTTCTCTTTACCAATGTTCTTATTGTTATTTTATTACATTGTTAAACCACGTTCAAATATACCAATCAAAATAATAAATGGAATAAATTTTTTTTTTTAGATGGTATAGGCTTCAATTATCTAGATCTTTCGCCTAGGATTATTGTGCATTATATTTAAATATTAAAATAACAAGATATTAATTAATTGATTATAGTTTATGTCTTAGGTTTACATTGTAAAAAAAACTGATGATTTCGACGGTGTTTTCTTATTTGAACGCTTGGTAAAGTATGAGAGTATTATTTATGAGGATCTTGAAGGTTTCTGTATATTTGGAGAAATTGATGACTATATGTCTATATCTGTGTTCGAATGTTATTATTTTATTACAAGTGTAGCATATAGGTGCTGATTTCTTTTTCGTGATGTAATGCGTATGTAAGATGGTAGTGGCTTATTTTTGCTTATCAATATTATAAAATACTAACAAAATATTTATAAATTTAATGAATTAATTTATTTAATTAATTAACAATTTAAAAAATCGATAGGAAATTTCAATTTCCCGTATAATTTTTCCAGCATAGTGAAGGTAACCTACATTTTGGGTATATGTTTTGGAAAAATGTTAATGCGCAGGGTCTGATTAAGGAGTTTGTCGCAAGTATGCTTGTGTTAATTCATGGATTTTATGTTAGTAAAAATTATTTTGTGGCACTCCCATAAATAAGTATTGACCAATTGGTGCTCTAGGCTGTAGCCTACTCAGCTTGTTAGTAAATCAGGCCCTGTTAATTCGATTGGAAAATTTGAAAAAACAACTCCTCTATTGAAATAAATAAAAACAACATGTGTGCTATAATCATTTATTAAGTAATTTATAAGTAAGTATATCAAAAATGTCCGATATTTTACCAAGATATTATTAATTAATAATATTATTCAGTAGTAGAAATGTTGTCCAAAATGTAGACGCTAGAAACATGGGAGATTGTAAGTTATAAATACACTTGAGTTGAAAATTACGTGAAAAATGTAACATTTACGGTTCAAGTTTCGTTACGTAACACAAAAAAACAAAAACAACAATATTTCAGGTAATATGATTCAATGGTCCTCCTGTTGTATATACTTTTGTATTGGAAAACGGAAAAATCTTTTATATTATAATATATTGCCCCTGGCAAACATGCAATACTAATCATAGTATCATTATAATATTTTACTGATGTACTTACTTTTATTATTTACAAAAAAAAAAAAAAAAATATATACATTATTCAAAAAATAAGACAAAAATGGTAAAACATAAAAAAAATTAATTTAATATTTATGATGCCCAACGCAATATGTGTCACTAGTACCTACCAAATGGATGACATATTGAATACTTTCAATACTTAATAGATGGATTTTGTATGAAATATTTAGAGCAATTCAACTACAAAAAAAATTAAAAAATACTCACGCCGTTATTTTATTGTGTTAATTTCGTCTTTAATCTGTCCTAAAAAAAGTACAAAGGGTTGTGATATTAATTGTGACACTGAAAAATGTTATATAAATCTTAGGATAGGTAGAAATGTTCTATTTTTTTAAAAAGACCGAAAATTAATTTTGGTTCAAATATGAAATGGTTATTAAATTAATCAACTTTAAAATAATTTTTAGTCTGAAATTATTTTAATTAATTAAATAAATATATTAAATAAATTAATAATAACTTGAAATGTATAAGACACTCCTAGATTAAAAAATTCATAACTAATGAAGTATAATTATAATTAAGAATATTTATTTAATATAATAACTATGAGTTTCTATTACATTCACTATAAATTTGTTATTTTAAATAGATATACAAACGGGTAACATATAATATAAAGTGTGAGTGTAATGAGTGATATCTTTTTATTAAATAGTGTTTTAGATTTTTATTGTCATCTTTTTTTGTACCAATCATAGATTGATTAATATTTTGCTACCTGCTAGATTTGTTGTTGTTGATCAGGTTTTTAGGCTGATCAGGAGTGTCTCTGAGTTTGAATGTTATGACAAAATTATGAGAATGAAGTATAATACTTATACAATTTAAGGTTATATATTGTATGCAATATTTCCATAGTGCTTATATAGAATGTTATTTGGTTATTTGATTTTGCAATGGCTCATTAATTATAATTAAAATTATTATAATTGCGTGTTGAAATAAATGTTATACTACTAGATGTAAAGGTTATACCAACCTATTTTGGATTAAACTTAGATTAAATAAAAATTATTTAATATATAACGTTCATATTCAAAACAAAATACGTTATCATATAAAATATTATTTTTGTAAGAAATAATATAAAAGTATGGGATATTATATAATTATTGTTTAAAAGTCCAATGGCAAAAATACATGCGTATGCTTATCAATTTTAACGATTTATAAACTTGTTACTGAAATTTATACTTTGTGTACAATATTGTAATATAAGAACGTTTTTTTCAATTTATTCAGATTGCATTAGTTGTGCGCATGGAAAAAAGTGTATTTAAGTTTCTGGGGTGAGTTTTCCATGAGTGGATTGGTTTTATCGTATAATATAGTTTCGGTTTATTTTGCAGCTGTTAGCAGGAATTATATGATAACCTATTTAGTAATTGCACGATAACAGATGTGATATGTACTAAAAATATAACTTGGTAAAACAAGAACAAATATATTATGTGTATCTAATTCCATACAACAGTTTAACAAAAGCACAGACGGAAATGAGATAAAATGTATTTGTATTCACCTATAAAATTAGGATATCTATAATAATAGTTTATAAACTTATAAAATATTGTACTTATGTGATGTGAACTAATCAAACAATAATAATGTCTAGCCGTGTACATGTATTTTAAACATAAACTGTATCACTATATTATAATAAATTGATCTCGATGGAGAGAGGGGAGAGATTAAAATTGTCATCAATTATATTACACAACTATCGACTAATGTAGTGATTATGTGTGGTAATCAATCTTACGGTAAATCCATGGAGGATATTAGATTAAATTTGACCGTTTAACCTGAAATCAATAAGATTCTTTTCCCTCGCGATAAAATATAGGTACAAAACGTGACGTTTGAAATTCTCAGAAGGTAACATACAGATTGACGTAGAGATTCACTTATTAAAAATTATCTTATAAATTACATTAACTCAAAATATAACAATCTAAAACGAACTTTTCCGAGAGGAAGAAATTAATAAATTATTTCATTATCAGGATGGATTGAAAAATATGAGAAGTAATAGGAATATTGTTGGAATTTTGGTATTGTTGGTAAAACAGATATTATAGAAACATTAAAGGGGATTATTGAGAAGTTCAGGAAATATAAGATGAGATGCATTGTATATAAAAACCATAATGGCGAGTACAGTAAGGACAGTATTATTATTAATTGGTAAGTAATTGCAGGAGTATGCCGGGAGATAATTGTGAGACAAGTTGAAGACGACTATAGGAAACAATGAATTTACAAAATAGAGATATCGTGAAACCAAGAAATGCGGATGATATGGAAGGGGTGATTTAACGCTATAAAATATATATCGGACTGTTTGTTATAGCAGATATATACTGATAATAATAGAAAATCTATTATTCAATAAAATAATATTATTGTTATAAATAAACGATATACATTTTATGAAATTTATAAAGATACGCTGATACCCATAATAGACAGTTTTTTTTCTTTATTTTTTTTTTTAAGTTAAAACGTCATTTGGATTTAATGATAATAATATTATTATTTTGCTGACATGCACATAATATTGAGTATGAGCAGCTAAACAATAATAGTTGTTGCTTCAACATTAATATCGACGATGGTCTATTCTCTTGATATTTAGTTTATTCCATGAAATATGAATAGTTTTTACTCTCGAATGCAATGCGTATCAATCTGAGAAGACAACAATGTATGTTATAAAATATACTAAGTTTAATTGTGTAAAAATATTATTTTTCACTTACGAACTTAAAACAGCCTAATAGAATTGTCAAAAAAAAATAATAAATAAATAATAGTAATGATTTTCAATGATTAGTGAAATATAACTAATAGTTATAAACTATATTAATAAATAAAATACCATTATATTCCTCAAAAAACTACCAAAAAGTTATTATTAATAGTTTAAGTCTTGTAGTACCAAAAACAAGGACAACAGTATTATGAACACCATCTTTATGAATCGTTGTATATTATAATTTTAATGAAAATTAATGAAATAATTAAATGATTTTTATGTTGGTCCAAATCTAACAAAAATAATTGTAATTTATAAATTAAAATCGTATGAATATAGGAACTCAAATTAGAGCTGATGATTATTAAGGTTTTAATTTTAATTGATTAAAAAAAAAATTCATTGGTTTATATATTAATTAATTTTTTAAAGTGACTTATATATAGATAAAGGATTAAGCGATAATGTCACGTGAACCAATGTCATTGACTAAAACCATTATTGAAAATAAAATAAATAAAAATAGAAATGACTGTTAATTTTTTTTTGTATATATATTTATAAGGGTGTGTAAAAACAATAGAATAAAAATAACCGTGTTTGCTTTTCTTAAAAAAAAAAATATAATAAATGATACTGTGAAACACATTATTATTTTGAATTTGTAACTTTACATAAGCTACATACTGTATTAAAGTTGTACATCATTTAAAGTTTTGTTTGTAACTTACACAAACATGTAATTTTCAATCTATGACTTATTTTCTTGTTTTGTATTCACTTGTTTTTTTTTTGTCGAAAATTATTTTCTTTGTTTTTTTGTGGTTGTGAGTACAAAATATAATCAACAACAGCAAAATTCAATTTCATTGAATTTTTAAAATTATTTATTCTATAAACTGTTTTAAATTTGTTTAAATTAAATATGTAACTTTTGATTGAGTAACTTTAATTAAGACCTATAAATAAAATATCTCTCGGCCCAAAACAATCTGATAGTCTGATAAAAATTATCATTTTAATTTAAGGAACTTAAAAGACATAAGATGAAATAAAAAAACTCACAATCAGAAAATTAAATATAAAATTATTAATTACCTACTTTAATCTATATGCTTTCAGATAGTAAAATATTAAAATATTATTATAATAATAAACTAATAAAATATGTGATAAATGTATATAATTCATATTTAATATACTAACTCTATAAATAACAATTAACTAAATAAGTTAAATTTAAATTATTTTATCATAATGATTTAGGTTAATTATTATAATAGGTACTCTCAAATAAATGAAAAATAAATTATTATTTATTACTGCTGTATCAGTATTATAAATATCTTGACATAGGTACGTACATTAAACGTTTGGACCTGTAGTCAAGGAGTAGGAACATTTTAGCTATTAAAAATATCATTGTTAAAGTAATAACTATAATGTGATATTTTTATGTATTTTGGTGATTATTCGGGAAAAAAACAAATATTTTTACCAATATTTTCACCAGTGTGTTATTGTTTATTATTTTAACGATTTATGTTTTTAAAAATTTTTATTACTCGATCAGTAAAACAAGTAATCATTTGCTATATTTTTACTACCTTAACGTCAATATAATTATTTGCAGTGTATATCGTAATTTTACTGTCCATATATTGAACTGAATTGTTTCAGTTCGAATTCAGCTTGAATTCAAAAATGAATGTCTTCATTTTTATTTTTTACGAAAGGTCGAAATAAAAACTGAATGCCGTCACCGTACGCTACAATAATATATCACTAATAATGCGACTCTTAGTGGGCCTAATAATAATTCGTCGAACGGAAAAATATGCTTACAGTTAATGTAAAATCAAAGTACCACTCGTCATTTGAGACATCTACGCCACCCACAATATTGTTCATTAATGAAGTGATGTACACGTCTTCCACGTGAAAAAATACAAGCAAATGATTATTTCGAGTATATTTTATTTTAACCTAATGATATACCTATTGTATAGTCGTAATGTGTTTTATTATAATTAATATGAATATTATGTCGAATATCTTCATTCGTAAATTTCATTTTTTTTTCGGCAACACTTTTAGTTCAACAACACGTAATATTATCTCTCTCCGAATTGTTTCCCGAAATCAAACATTTATCTTTGCTTTCGAATTTAGAACAATATTATTCACTTTACTTCTGGGGGTGGACGAAACGAGATAATTGCTCAACACCAAGTTTTTGTGTGCAATATATACAGGCATTTCGTTTAGTTACGTGCATCGTACAGGTATGCTAAAAGTCAAAACTTAAATTTATTTTAATTGAGTTACGATGTTTTGTTAAGTTTTCAAAGTAAAAAAACGGTTTTTTTGAAAATAAATATCCCATATTATATAATACCGTTGATTAAAAATAAACAATAAAAGATAAATTTTCTTTTAAAATATTCAAACACCTTTATAACTAACGGATAAAGTTAGTTTGAATTTAGTTTCATAAAATCGAAGTTATTTAAAGCTATTTTTGCTATTTTTGTCATTTTATAAATATATGCAATTTTATTTATTAATCATTCAAATTAATATAATTGAGACAAAACGGTTGATGATATAATATTTATACCGTTTTGTAAGTATTATGTAATAAGTAATAGGTTTGAATTGAATTTCTTTTAGAAATACAATAGGTAAAAAAATAATTATTAAAATAATTAAAAATAAATTTAAAAAAAAATTTTCTAATCAATACTGTGTTTGTTATTATTATTTATAATTCTATGATATTCATAAATTGTTTTGTAATGATTACAAACGATAGTTTTTTTGATTGAAAAATCAAAGAACAGATAATATATATTTGTGGATCGCAATACATATTATCCCATTTATGGAATATACCATTTAACAGAAAGTTGTGTACACTAATTTATTTGAATCTTTCGTCATCCGTAAATCAAAAAATTATGTAAAATTGAATATTGGTTTTTCAAATAATTAAAAAAAAAAAAAAATGATGAACAAATATACACAAAATGCGTTTTGGAAAAAAATACATAATAATTAATAAATAATTGAATAATTGGTTTTTCCGGTACCAATATTGAACGAGTAAAGCGAAATCATATTATTGCTAAATTTAACTTAGGAGTAAATTTCTTGTTTGTCAAGTTTCTATCTGATAGGATTTCGTATTGAGTTATAACACAAAAATATGCCATTTACTCTGCATCCAAAATGTTAAATAGAAACGCACGTGTGAACACAATGAAAACTTGAAGAATCGTTCCCGGTAGTAGTAAAGCGAATGTTCAAAAGTTTATCGGAAGATTATAATATACCATGTTGTTATGAACTTGACGTTGAATATTTCGGGTCTCTGGAATACTTTACGGTATGATTTTCTTATTATTGCGTGTATTAGACAAATGACGTTCTACCGAGATATTTTTATATTTTACTATAATCATATTGAGAAGAGGACCGGTGGTATTAAGGTTTTAGCGAAAAATGTGATTATATCGCGGATGACTGGCTGTACGTTTCCCTCGTCATCCTCGAAAATATGCGTACACAGGAAAATATGAAATCATCCACGAATGTTTTCGTTTTTCACGTGTAATACCCACTCGTAGCCTGCGCAGTGAGTTATGTTTTTCTCATAGCGACCCGATAGTTAATCAGCTCTATATCGTTTTATTTTTGTTACGCACGGCCCGTGTGTGGCTTAATATACCTTTTTCATGATATTACATTATTGTTATTATATGTTTTACCGTTCTTTTGTTCTCGTCGTATGTACTATGTACATATAATACGTTATGGAATTATGTACGCAATACCGGATTTCTCAAATTAAGATAAACATGTATTATTATTATTATTATACGGTCAAGCGATACATTAACGGTGGAAAAAGGTAAATCCAGATAATAAAGATAATTCACTGTATTAAATTGTATATGTGCATACAATAAGTTTTAAAACGTTTTAATTGGTTTTATTTTTATAAAATATACTAAAAAGATAAAAATAAATATTTGGAATTCCGATTTGTTTGTAATTAATAATCTACAATTAGTCGTACTATTAAATTATAAATCGTATTAAATCAATGTTATTGTTCTTGATATATTTAATATTTTATTATTCTTTAAATAAATTGTATTATTTGATGTGTTTATAGCCAAAGTCATTTAAACAGGGATTACTTGTTCGTCATTTTCATTCATACACATTTTAATTATATTTGTTTTGAATATTTTGATAACGTAAAGGTATTTTTATACGAGACGTGAGCCTAGATCGTATTTCAAGATGGTGTTTGTTCTAAATCACGACCGTGATTTTGAAAAGTATCTCACAATTCATGAAAATATTTACATGTGAATACAAATTCAGTAATATGGAGTCATTAGAGGTGGAACCATGTGCGGTTTTGATTGGTGTGTTGGTTAAACAGTTGAAACAACGATTAACAGAATCTGAAAAATCCAAATTGAAATAGAGAATTTTTTTTTCTTAATCTTCTTATTTTATTCTGAATCGTGTATGTTATAATGTTTAAAATATAAAATTATATTATATTATCATTTACTATAATATTAATTGATAAAAATAAATTAAATATATGATCTTGGGTAAACCACGATTGTCGCGATTGAGCTTTTACGGCTGAGATATCCGACATACCTAGTTTGATATTGTATTAACTAGTCGTAACCGGTTCGTGGATGATATTACCACAATCGTGAAGTATAAAAAGGTATGATCGACAGTAAGTTTGCACAAAGTGTGAGCCCCACTTTATAAGAGCACGATCATAGGATTGTATAAACTTACCTTTAGTAAATTAATAATTAAAAGTATAACTCAATTAGTACCGTTAAACAATGGACAAAGATTAAAACCAAAACATTACAATGAGGAGTAAGAGAAAATTTCTTAAATTACAAAACATTTTAACTATAAAAACTATTACCCCTTTATCTGTTATGTTTATAAATAACACACGGTAATGATGGTATGATTTTTTTTTTTTTATTATAATTCGTTGACCAAGTCCAAACATTTTACTTACATCATTTTTCTCATTGAATTTATTATGCTGTCAACTTTTTTATTATTATTTAGAGAACGGATATCACATAACGATTTATTACTCTTCCGATGTTATCTTATTAAAAGATGCGGAAATCATTTCCGGAAATTGAAAAACCGCACTACCATTAAATCAATAACGTTACGTCGTTTATTAAAGATACTGGACGTAAACGATTCAAAATGGGAAATAAATCTTTAAATCTTAAAAACTGAATAATATATATTCTTATAATAGAAGTTAACAAGTTTATTTATAAATGTAATTATTGATTGACGGTAAAACTGTGAAAAGTAAAATATTTTATTTTGCTTGTTTAGGGTTTTAGGAATAAAAATATTTCAAGTAAAATATATATTACTGTTTACTATATAGTGTACTGATACTTCTAGAAATATACATTTATAACTTTACAAGTAAAACTCAAAATCTAAAATAGTAAACGGCAATCAGTGATAACTTATACAATTTTAAAATATGATTGATTTAGTTATTTTCAAATGTTTTTATTTTATGATATAAAGTTATATGGTATTATATAAATATAACCATTGTGATCGTAGAATAATATAATATGAATTTTTTTTTAAAATTTTTAGTAGTAAGTATTGTAGTATAGGAACATTTATAAATAGGGAACGGACTTTATTTTAATAAAAACATCAAAATATGTATATAAATATGTAATTCATTTTATTAAAATAAGTAAAAAAAAAATTAAAAATATGTATATCGAAAAAATGTATTAGTAGGTACTGAAAATTACAAAAAATAATATTTTATAAATAAAAGTATTACAAACTATTATATACTTCACAATGTAGGTATCACTTCCTTATTTTATATTTATATTGTCAGGCATTAACAATGAGGTACTGAACTAGTACGTAAACGCCATTTAGATAACGATAATATTTGGTGGTCGTCAAAAATTGAAAATCACTAAAATATGTATTTATTTACCAAATATGTAAAAATATGTATTTATACCAAAATATGTAAAAATATTTAAAATAAAATTGGGCTTATTTTAATAAAAATAATCTGAATCGTGTACATTTTTATCAGATTAAAAATATCTCAATCCAATAAAAATATGTATTTACAATAAAATCCGTTCCCTATTTATAAATATAGAAGAAAGCATTGATTATGCGTATGATAAATTAAAAACGTTAAGAAAGAAAATAAATATGAATGAAAATGGAAAATATTAAATATTCAATTTAAAAATCTATATTGATAATCTATTTGAATATTGAATTTAATTGAAATAGTAAAATGTAACCTTTATAAATTTTTAAATTTATTGAAATATTATAATTACGTTTAACAAACCTAGCATTGTTGTTTAAGTATCGTTCTTATCAGACTTAAATGATAAAGATGAAAGAAAAACAGATATACTCTCATAGTATCAATGGAACATTAACAAGAAGATGACATAGGAAAATCAATAATTATTCCCAACAAAATAATGAAAAAATTTAAATAATACCTGCGGTGAACATATCGAACAAGTTTTTAATAAAAAAATATCATGGTATTCCTTTACGCAGATTCGTCATATATTAAACTTTAGTACCTAATACAATTTTACTTGTATGTACTTACATCGATATAGGGATAAAATAATATTATCATGTTTTACTTTGGTTTCGAGGTTACAATAAAACAATTAACAGATATTTTTTACAAATATATATAAGTTGAATATAGTTTTCTGCGAAAAGAAAAAAAAACACTTTTCAAATCAAATACACGTAACGTGTTCGTGTTGAACGTTAGCGAATAACGACGCGTTACGTGTGCACCGACCGGAGACATCATCGATTCATGACGACAATAATCTGATTAGAATATTATGAATGAACCGTGTATAGTATAATACAGATATAGTCGATAAATATGCACAATAAACGTGTGCTCGCGTCGATCGGTGTAAGTTACGGGCACGGAACGTGCTAATTAAACAGATCTAATAGGATTACGGTAAAAAGTGACGCGAGTAAAATATGCTGTAGACACGTATTGCAGCAATAAGCCCGCTTGGTATTAGGCATGCAAGATACGCGTTGTGATTTATATTACATTAAACACATTATTGTTGTTCAATAATATCGTATTTGATTACCGGCTCGGTACAAGCAATACCTTCTTGCCGTAGTATTGTATAATGTTTATGTAACAATAATGAATTCCAACGACGACTGCACGGTTGAAATACTACATGCTTTGCTCTGAAAATCAACAGGATTTTCGCCTAAATACTAATAACATATAAATCTGCACGCAGCACGGAGTCGATCAGGGTTCAGCAATAAACATTTTCCAAGAGCCACATATTAAGCATTCGGAAAATCTTCGCGGCTCATGAACATTGAAATTACACATGTAAACGTATAATATATATACACCATATTATTATTATTATTATTATTATTATTATTATTATTTTATTATAAAAAGAAAGAAAACGATGTGTTATGTATTATGCAGGAGTAGGGTGTTCAAAATGTTGTTTGTAAAATAATTTTTGTGCATTAAACAGTGTTATGGAATATCGAATAAAAGATCAACATAAATGTACATAGGTTTTTTTTTTTTTATCAAATTGCAAAATCTTCATTCTCCCTTTTTTTTTTATTTCGTATAGTCGTTACATACTGAACATCAATATAGTAACACTCCGACAGCACTTGAAGTACCATAATATAGTATTATACCATATTTTGTACTTTTGTGGTAGGACGCTATGATTAACCAGATTCTAGAATCCTTAGAACGTAACGATATTGATAAACTTCTTGTGTTTGTTTACTTTAGTGTAGCAGAATTGCATATCTAATACGCCGTGTTACGGCAGAATGACATTAATTATATTTATTTACCTAGTCTTGACTATTAATAACATAATTAGTTAAAATCGTTAGACATTTAAATATTATTTGATATCCGTATCAATAATTAAGCTCATTAATTCTGAACTTTTTAAAAATAGGTCTGACTCAACATTCGAAAAAATTATTGATAAATTAATTGGTCCGTGTGGTTTAAATAAAATAACGTTTACTTGTGTATTTTATGCGTAACATTTATTCATTTCTTTTGGAGAGATTTTCGATGTGGCCGTAAATTTTAATGAGAAATACCTTTCCATTTTATAAGAATGACATCAAGTAGCTTTTAAATCGCTGAAAAGGTTATTTTCTTTAGAATATAATGTAAATACCATATATATATATATTTTAGATGCTGAGCAAAGCAAGTATGCTTTGACCCATTGGATCTTACAGCAATCTCTTTCATTTTTTTCCGGGAGTTTCAGTAAATACTTTAAACTGATGCTTTTGTCATTTTACTTTTTCACAGTTGATCGATTATTTACAAAAATTCACATTTATCAGGATTATTAAAATTCTTAGGTAGTCTAAAATAAAAACGCAACATGTAATAGTATAATAGAATTATACTATAATATAATATTATAGAATAATAATCTTCAAATATTACGTTTCAGGTAGTTTTAGCAAAAAAATAATTTTTTTTTATATTAATATAATTTATATATTTTATACTTATATTCAATACGAAAAACAAATGTTTAAGGATATATTATTTATGTGTTTATAGTGTTTATACACAGTAACAATGGTGATATACTGGACGAAATACATAAAATGGTTAAACAAATATTTAAAACTATCTATCGTACACAACGGATAAATGTACATGGCTATAGTATATGTAATTATTATATAATTTTAGAACAATCACAATTTATATAAAAATATTGTATTTTCTGTAGTTCTAGAAATTTAAAATAGTTGGAAATAATTGTTCTAATTTTACTTAAAAATGTAAACATAATTATATATCTTGGAATTGTACATGGCTTCTCATTACAAACAAAAGCGTCTAGATTAATAGGAAAAAAATAACACTGGTTAAAACCTCTTTCATATTTCATCGATTTTCTTATTCAGAAGTATATAATTCAAAGTTGGCATGTTTTCAAATGAAATAAGAGTTGATTTAATGATTTCGTGAAAATGCAACAAATATTATTATGTGACAATTGAAGCATAACACAATTGGTCGTAGGTTTCGTCTGTCATAACGAAATCCCTCCTCCCCGGTTGGTTAAAAAGATGCTGGTCTTAAATCCCCAATTATAATTTTTGTCCTTTGAGGTTTTGTCACAGGGCAACTTCTTTCTTTATTTTATTATATGATGTTCGATATGTACATTTTTTTTTTTTAAAGATCAAATTTGTTTTCTTATTTTACTCTAAATTATGAACTTTCATACTTAATAAAGTAATAATAATAATATAAAATTAACTATCAGGACGATACCATAAATAAGTTAATATTTACTTAGGCAGATGAGGTATTTGTTTTAAAAGAATTATAGATATTAATAATATATTATAATATATTCGTAACGCATAACAGTTTAAAAAATAAATAAAAACTTTACAGTAATATCGTGAATTGATTAATATAATTTTTAAAAATCTCACCATGACTCGGCATGAAAATAAAATCCATTATGCTAATAACCTACTGCACTAGAAATAAAACTCTAAACGGTCTAAACGAACGGATTGCGCGTTTCAGAGTTGTTTTGTCAGCTTCACATAGTATTATTAATAAAAAATACACTCGCATATTCATACACAGTGAGTAGCTCACTGCCCACGGGCGTATCCAAAAACGATAAATTCTGTTCTTAAATTATTTAACCATCACATAATTAATCACATTTACATTATTTACATTATTCAACACCGCTCGGGTCGGGGGATTTTATTTTTAACGAGAACGATTTTGATTTTACGGTCCCCCATGCACGGCGTAGCATAATACATTTTGAGTGTTGGTAATGTGTTCAAATTTATGGTACAAAATCTATAGCAGATAATGTTGCCGGAGAACCGATAGCCGAGTTACAGTCTCGTATAATATGTTATCGTACGCCGGTATTTTTGGTCGCCAGAAGACGTTTACGTAAAATGACCCGAACTCGGTTTTTATGCTAAACTCGCCTGAAAAATGCATCTGCCACAACATATTGCTAACATTTCCCGGTGCTATTTAAATAGAAGATAATATAACAGTCCCTACCCGAACAAGCGCACAATGTTTTGAGAATTATGACATCGAAATCGTATCAGATTTACTAAAAAGTTTAATAAGACACAAAATTAAAGTACCCATAATATATTATATATAAAACCAGTTAATTTACTAAGAAAATGAGATTAAGAAGATTAAGAAGGTACACAAGATATGGAAGTATAAATTTTAAATAGTTTTAGTATTAATGTTAATAGAATAAGTAATGGATTTATGATAGCTTTAAAATCGTCGAGAAATTTGGAAAACAAGTGTACAGGTATAGTGGTAAGTGAAAGGTAATGTGTAGGTAGTGAAGCGCTTTATATTTTTTTAGAAAATATCTGTGAATCTGTAAGTAAGTCTCACAAAATACGGCTCAAACAAGATTCAAACAGTGGGTACATTTATTCATTTATTTTTCTCTAAAAATTCGAATATTGGTGAAGCTTAAGTTTGATTAGTAAATCCTAGGTTCTACCCGTAGCCATTGTACAATGGCCAATTTACGGACTTTTCCCAATATTGACTTCGGCAACTATTAGAACGTACAAAGAATAATAGTTATTAGATAGTTCAGGCATGTCTGAACTTTTTAAAAGAGGTATTAATGTTCAAGCTTTAAAAATTAAAAACTATTGAAGTGGACTGAAAAAAATATAACAATAACAATATTATGTGATAGATGATTCCACAAACTAGTCATAATATGATAATCATGTTCAATAAATTATAGGATATATCATGTTTTTACGAAAATCTTTTCCAGTAATATTATCAACACATCGTAATATTATATTAACAACGAAGATACTGTAAATATATTATTATTCAAACTCAATTTCATGAAATAGTCGTATTGGCCGAAATATAAGAATAAAAATAAATATTCTTCTTTGAAATGTCATCGATACCATATAGTTTGTTGAAAACATTTAACAACAACGTTCGGTGGAAAACTAATATTATTTTGTAGTATAACTTTATACTTTGGTTTAATATATGTTACATGATCATTAGTAATTGTGGCTAAAATTTGAAAAATTTCTAATGGCAGTATTACAGCCAGGATTTCTACTCGTATCATGATATACTATAATGCATTATTATAATGTCCCAAGACATCATATTGAATATTTAAGTATTTATTTTGAAGATATTAAAATATATAGTTTAAAATTGTCCGGAACATGTATTCGGATTTAACTGTATGATTTTATATAGTTGCTTTTAAAAACATTTGAAATCGTTCTTTATTTTTTTTGGATATTTTAAATATTTTTAGTTACAAAAATATTGTAAAATTGTTATAGCTATATTTGAAAAAAAAAATGTTACCTCTCATCAACCAACGAAAGTAGTAATAACAACTATAGTTTATAGCCATTTGCAATGTAAGAATAATAAATATTTATTGATTTTAAAAATAAAAATAAAAAAATACTGTTTGTCCAACACAATTTGAATTTTAAATAAAAGAAATAATCATGTATGTTTGTGTAAAATAATGTACAGATTTTTTACGTGAGTTAAAAAATGTTTTTAAAAAAAAAAATAGTATACAAACTATATTATACTATACACTGATACACACAACATTTTTGTAAGATTGCTTAATATTCATAATACTGTTTGTCATCGAAATTATTATTGTAGAATTATTGACGTTACAGAACACTCGTTTACGATACAAAGTGTAAAAACCTATAAATTATGCTTTTGCATATAATATAACATAACGCACGATGAGTATACGAATATTTCACAACTATTTTTAGTTTGCACGAATGTTCGTATGTAATTCGAGTAATAATATTATATTGTCCACCGACGACTATACCATAATAATATCATGATCGATTTTAGCACGCCGCCGCCGTCGCTGGTTAATGATTGTTATTACAAGTCTATGCATAATCCAGCCAATCGAAGTAAACGACTTCTGCACGTCCCTATTGTTTACTTCATTCGCGGTGCTGTGACAAGGGTGAAACCATATCGGAAGAAACGTTTTGTAAACGTGATCGTAGTGACGTAAATCTATAAGGTTAAAATATTAATCACTTGCATGCTCACACGCGTGACGAGAGGATTTAGTGTTCTGGACGTGGAACGAATTAAAATCACCATAAAACTGACCCGTGATTTTTGTATTCCGAAAACTTTGTGATGTGATAGTAATATTATTATTAATGATATCGACGGATAAAAATGTTTACTGTCAGTGAAAAACATTACTGGAAGACTAGTATACCGTGCGTGTTACGGCTAAAATGACGAATTGAAAGAAACGAAATTTATCACGAACTCTGAGACATTTATAAACGCTGGGAGAGTATTAAAAGTTATAATAACTTAATCCAAATTTGTCACAATACAAAAATACAGTTGGATTAAACCCTTGTAGATCTTATTGTTTTGAAAAATAAAAATGTAATTTGTTTTAATCGTCATAATGACATATTGCATGAAATATAATAATCTAATTATAACGTATATTATAAGATTATTTTACAGGGGATTGGACAAATTAAATCCAAAAATGTAAGCAAATGTTTACAAA
The DNA here is from genome assembly GCA_025469195.1 of Chaitophorus viminalis. Taxonomy (NCBI): domain Eukaryota; kingdom Metazoa; phylum Arthropoda; class Insecta; order Hemiptera; family Aphididae; genus Chaitophorus; species Chaitophorus viminalis. The sequence goes on from JAIPRK010000620.1 coordinate 134,401, forward strand.
TAGTTACATAAACTCGTAAATATTAGAAAATACGAGAAAACTAGGTAATAATAGAATATTTAAAGGAGATTATATATTTTTCAAAGATGTAATGAAGGTACAAAAGTTTGCATCGAAATTCCGATTGTGGCCCGACATGGTTGAGAAACGCTCAGGTCCCTGTTATAAAATCATTTATAATATTTTAAACGTAAATGAACTTAATTTTTGAATAAGGATTTAGATGCCAAATAATGTAAATTTATTTTCTACAGTCATCGTTATTGGAAATACAGAGGTACGTGCTATTTAATGCAGACAGTCGGACGTCGAACGTTAATAAATTATCAAAGTATGAAGTTTTAAATGTTCATCCAATAAAAATAATCTTTATACTTTGAACAATAAATAATTTCAAGTGTTTTTAATTATAATTTACAAAGAGAATATCAACGAAACCACTGTACCAAAGGACCAATGATCAAACAAAGTTAGAAACTAATTATTTTCATAATTACCTATTTGGTAAATTTGAACATGTTAAGTCATTATACAATGTATTATAATTATTGAGCTCTAGTATAAACTATATTCTATTTCTTTAATATTATCTTAATATTTATTACTAATTATAAAATAGTTGTATATATTTTTAGGAATAAAGGTTTAGTGTATTAAAACATTACGAAATGGTTCAATATTAAATGGGTTATTATTTTTAAACATGCATTAGTAATATTATTTCAAAGGTTCCGTTGTAGCTATAATTTAATATTTTTATTAATTGGCGTAACATTTGGAATTAAAAATATATAAAAAAAATAAGATTGTGTTTACCATTCTAACAAGCATTAGATATTAAAAACAATATTCTATCGTGTGTTGTTCTTTTAATCACATTAAGCCACTAAAAACGATTAGTGACCACTGAAGTTGTACCAAAGTCAGGGAATTAGATTTTTAAGCATATTAACCATTTGGATACCGTTTAATTATAACTATCTATTAATTGAATGCATCAAAGTGTACTTAAGATGAAAACTTGAAAATCCATCCGACTGAAAATGTATTCGTTTCTATTATGGTGAAGTTTCTAAACCATGAAGATTGAATTCCACATACGAGTGGTGGTTAAATTTAAAAGTTGAACCGAGTCGAAAATCAAAATCATTGTTGTATACACGTTCCGGTTCCGTGAAATGGAAAGTTTAGGGAATTAAATGATGAATGCTGCTGGACACACGTGGTATATGACTAAGTTTAGGAAGAGGTAGACGGATTTATATTAGCTCAGAGAAGTTGTATAAGTTCCATAAAACTTTTTCTTGAAAATTTGTAATAGGATGTAAAAATCAAAACTTTGTTTAATTTAATTTTTTTTTCAGCCATATATAAACAGAATAACACGATCAATAAAATTGATGCCATTGAATACAATTTGAAACATTTCATAAGCTTTAGAAAATACAAAAAAAAATTGTTTATGTGTTTATAAACTATCTATAGACCCAATATATTGTGTATAATTTTGTGAGATTTTATATAAAAAAACAGGTATTGTAAAAGAAAAGTATCATTGATTAAAGAAAAATATCTGAAAAGATAAATCATATTGATTTTTCTAGTACTGCAAAATTAACAGTATATAAATATATAAGTTCAAGAAAACAATTTCCGTTTATTTTCTTCAGTTATGGATTTCACGACTTAATCCTGCGAGATAGACTTAAACCAATTTATATCAGGGAAAGAATACATTGGATTTGTAATATACCTGTCACCGAAAGTATTTGGAGACTTCGATAACAAGACTAGCTATTTTAGATTCTATGTAAAGGGACAGAGAATTGATTTTTTCAAAGGTCAAACTTTTAAGTAGCAAAAATATCATTTCATAATATAGTATATCCATACAATATGTCAAATTTTGAACTCTGAAGGTATTTCATAAATCATATAAATTGATGATTTGTTTTTTTTTGTTTTGTTTTCTAAAAACATTAAGGAAACACGATAAAGAATTACTCGGATTTATAATGTTAAATGTCGTCCTATATGCGTACCTATAGTGATAAAATACTTATTTGTGTTAAATGACTCGAAAATTTAGGTAATTAAAAACTAACTAAAGATCAGACAACATAATAAAGTGACTTGGAAAATGTTTTTTTCTCGGAAATTATTTAAGTTTGAATTTAGTTATAAATCGTTTATATAATGAATATAATTTCCTTCTACTTAAATGTCGGTCGAGACAATAGGTGTAGGTTATTTATGTCATGAGAATTCAAGTAATTAAAACTCAAGCAGTTACAATTAATTTATTGGGAAACATATTTGATTCAAGCCAACATTTAATATATTTATTACATTTACCTTAAAACGAAAATGATTGATACGTATGTTTTTTTTTTTCATTTTTTATTATCATCCAAATGTTTTTCCGGATTATATTGACTAATTAATCCCCATTTTACTCTTCTTACAAATGTTTTACAAAAACTTAATTCACCTTATGTGTATTATCATGTTTTTAATCTTTAATAAATCACTTTATCATTAATATAATTATAATATAATATTTCATTTATATTGGTTTATATTAGGGTTATTTGTTAAGCCAGACTACATCTGATTTCGGTCATAAAAATGCTAAAATTTGAATTTTTCCTTTTTTTGATTTTCAAGTTGCTTCAAAAAACTATGTTGTCTACTATTTCCCCCTCCCCTAAGTATGGTCTGTAATGATACAAAATTTTGTTTTTCAAATTGGAATACCCTTTTTTCACTACGTTATACCATTGGGACCATTTTTCTGCACATTTTGATGTACTAAAATCAAAATTTGAACGAGTAGTTTTTGAATTATTCTAATGTAAGTAATAAGAATATATTTATACAATATATTATGTTATGATATAATTTGTCAGCGTCATTTGCTGATTTGAGTTTGCGAATTTAATACAAGCACTAATTGTGTGATGATAACAATTTATATGTACCTATATTATTAATTATCATGTAATACGTTATAATGTTATACCACTCATACCTATACGTATAAGTCGAATCGGATAATGCGACGGGTATCTGCTATCTTCATAAACCATCATAACCGACCTTTGAGCGGTATTTATTAATATTACTCTGATATATGTAATACACTAGTATGTACTATGTATTTATCAAGTTCCACATTATTTTATACCTCCATAATGTTGAAATCATATAACTAAAGCTTATAATCCGATACATATTGATGTATCATTTTCACTTACAATTTTATATTTGAACTTTTCCGAAAGTACTTGCCTGAAATTTGTTTACATCAAAAGTTCCATAAAAATTAACTGAATATTATTTCACGTAAAATATATGAAATTCTAATTTGAAAAAGCAAAGGTTGTATAGCTACAAAATATACTTAGGTTGGGGCAAAAAAAAAAAAAAAAACAGTAAAAATATAGTTGGTTACTAATTATTAATATATGCTGTAAATGAACATCGATTTTGCGCTAAATTATTACTATAATAAAGATTGTAATTTGTATTTAAGCACTAGTGTATTTAAGTACTATTTATTGTATTTAAATTTAATTTGTAATTATTATAATTGTTGAGCTGTCATAGATTTATACTTATTGCTAATGAAATTAATATTGAAAAAAAAAATTCGTGTATGTGATCGTTTATCATTGATTACGAATCAAGTATATGTTACAAATTATAAACAATCATAACAGTAAAACCACACAGGTATACTACATTATTATATATGAGATATTTTTCAATCTGCCATAACTGTGTATGTTTAATAATTCCAGTACAAAGTTTGTTAAAATATCAAAACGTCAAAGGACACAATTCAAAATCTGTGCGCCAGGTGGTTTTCATCTGTTAACCTGTTTAATTTATCATCAATCATGTGCAAAATTATTAACTATAGATATTGTACAGTATTATATTGTTCAATTTCAACTAGATATCATGTAAAAACTTTGCTTCATATATATATAGATATAATATGTAATAGTTTATATTGGTGTGTATAGACACGACACATACCGTAATGATTAAAACTACTTGATAATTTTTTTAATAACAAGATGAAATATTTGACGGTTGATTTGTATTTAAAACTGATGTATGGATGTTAATTTACATGTTTAATAATTTAACAGGATCATATTTGAGACATCGTGAACCAAAGGAATTAATAAAGTTCTATACAATCATTTAGATATAATATATCACCCATATAACATGTAAATTAATATATTTGGATATATTATTAAAATACCACGGCATTAAAAAAATTGTATTCAACTTTCAAACCCCGAACACGTATGGTAATCGTTTATAATCGACGGAACTTGTTCCTCATTTATATAATAAAATATCTGTGACATACGTAACGTTTATAGGCCTATATATATATAAAGCAACAATATAATCCACTTAATCCTCAAATGTCCGACGTTATCTAAGCAGTTCAAGAAATATGAAGAAACTCAGTGTAGATTTTAATAAAATAAAAATATGTCCTACGTATACAAGACGTTAATGTTTTTAAATTTTTGTTTATGGTTATCATTATTTTGATCGTAATAAGACCATTAATAGATTTATATAAATTAATTAATTTGAAATTAATTTGTTCAAGACAAATTAGAATATTACATGAGTGGAAAAAGAAAAAAAAATATTAAAGAAAAAGTGTATTTATTTATTCTACAGCTAATTTTTAATCCAGACAAAAAGAAACAGTATTATGTTATTTACATAAATTGAATACATATTTATAAAAAGTAGTATCTATACTATCATGAACCATTGTTAAAAACATATTTTGTAAAGTGTGAAAACGCAAAGGTGAATCTTGGTCTGTGTAGTCTAAGTTTGAAGATAAATGTTTAAAAATCGCATTCGAAAACTTTACAAATCTTACACCTACTCTTTGTTCAATCACGTCAGGATATTATTTATCAACGAACGCAATTTATTGGAGATCAACTAATCCAAGTGTGTGAGAACTTTTGTTGTTTTACTCAGTTGTATCGCATATATCTCGGCAACTTTAAAACTGACAAATCACTTTGCACTAAATCTTACGATATAGTTTCATGCAAATGATTGTGTCGTCGAAAAAAAAAAATTAACCATCATTTTGATTATGACCGGTAAAGGTATTGGATGGGGTGATTATAGGTAATTAAGAATCTAGGTTAATAAATAGTATTAATGCTCTTGATTTTTATAACGATTATAATGCAGTGTTAATTTTAAAAACATTATCATTTGATTAGATATGTCTAATTTACGGCGGGTTAAACGTTTACTTTAGACGTATTGTCAACTTTTAATTGGCATAAAAACATAGATAATGGAATAATTAAAACAAGGGAGAAGATAAAAATAAAAATTAAGTTAAATACCTTCTAGTGAAAAGTTTATCCGCATGGATGTGAATTTCCTCCTAACCAACTGGGCGAATCGGATATTGGATTAAATATTTATTTTTTTTTTTTATACCGAGTTATCATTGTCACCGTTTATTTTTACGCAATGACGTGGAAAGTAAATAATTATAAAGCAGATACCGATTACGATGGGTATAATACTCAAGTCATCATATTCTTTTATGTAAATTAATCGTATTCTAAGGGGAAATTATTTTTTAAACTTTTCTGTGAATATATGAACTCAAACACTTATCAAAGTTTTCGAAATTGAATAAATTATGTATTATAATTATTTAGGAATTTTCTTGTGGTCATCAAGTATTAAAAATTTCAAATAATTGAAGCGAATTTATAACATATTAGGTAGTATATTCATGACATAAATAAAATTGTGAAATATTACACAAAATAGTTTATTTAGGTATTATCATATCAAGAAATAGTCATCTGCATAAATATAAAAGACACACTATATCAAAATTCATCAGTTCACTATCAACAATATCGATACAGGTGATTTTCCGTAAAAACTAAATAAATATATGGTTTTTTTTTTGTTTATTAAATATTCAATAAATAAAAGACTTTAAATATTATTGGAAGTAACGACATAAGGCGCCTGTGCATAATCGTACGGTCACCAGTTCGAATCCGGACGGTGAGAAGATGCCGCTACCACCCCCTCCCAAATCATAACACATTATAAAAATAATGTCTTCATAAAAATAATCGTTGAATTTAATGGCCATGATACCCAAATATTCCTAACAGAAAAAAAAAAGAATTATTCTTTGTTTGATTATTTGTTTGACGCTATTTTGCTATGATTTAAATATAATTCAAAGAGCCCTAAAATCTCTCCCTAAATTACTTAAATATAACAAGGTACCACAACCCCATTGCACTAGCTTAAAAACTTGAGACCAATAATGAAATATGAAGCGAACAAGTTATCATTTATTTTTAAACGTATATGTAAGTGTTTTTAAATACAAACTTTTACGATCATCAATTATTTTATTATAATTACCAAATAATATAATTTCATAAGTTTATATGTTATTTTATAATTTTATAAATTATGTTATTTAATTAAAATAATCAAATATATTATTTATTATGTTATAGCTCATCCGTTGTATAATATTATAAAAAGTCGACTCAATGACTATTATTATAATTCATTTGATTAAAACTCGATTGTTCTATTTTACATTTAGGTAAGTATAGCATGTTATACTTATAATCATTGAACATTGTGTTATGCAAGAAAAAAAAGTAAGTGTATCTCTATGTATATTTTTTTGGTTACGGTATAATTTTATTTAACTTCATGGTTTTAACTTTTAATCAAACATTTGGGCTTTTAGTATATTACTTCTATCAAAAATAGCGAAATAAATATTTAAAGGTAATTTAAAAATTGTGCGTGATTAAAATTCTAATAAAACTGATGAAAATTATTTGAATTTTAAAATGTTAAGAATATAGCAAGTGATTCATTAAATATTTAAACCGTAATCTAAGGAAATAAAATTTGAATCTAAAATAATAAATAATAGCATACCCAACTAGCTAAAATTAGTGATAATATTTAAACGTCGAGTTGGCCACTGTTGTATTTTAGAATCTTGGGGACGGGTGCATATTTTTTTCATTCGTCTTGTTTCACTAATACAATATAAAGTACATTTTGAAATATACCGTAGTTTGGAGTGATTTTGATAGTTTTATTTAATTTTTAAAACCTTAATTATTGATATCGATATCTTTAGTAGGTAGTTATAGATAATAATCTAAAATTGGAAAACACACATTAGGTCTTACTCATAGCTAAAGAAAATATTATCTAAATATAATTTTATCTTTAGCTGTGGTCTAACTGCACCTGCTTTTACTAATTTGATCTATAAATCGATAACTCCGTTTGAAATCAAATTCAATTAGTCAACTCGCATTTGTATCAATGTTTCCTAAACTATATTTTAATAAAAAAAATTGCATCATAAGTAATTATTGTTGGGGTGGGTATATACATTTTATGTTAATAACATTTAAACACCTAATTCTTATAATAATTTTATAATATATATTATATTTATTATATTTGTTCTTGTTCAAATATGAAAATATTTTTAGAAATAAATTAAACAAAAAAATAGGATAAATATTGATCTGGGAGATCTTGCTAAAAATTAAAATCATGTCTAATTTCGTTATACATACCTATAGTTATAAAAATCCATGATTTATGTTGGCTTAAGATATATTTCACTGTAAAATTACTTCAGAGAACTATTAGGAGTTAGCTGAAAAATATTTTCTTATTTATTTGAGTATTTGATAATTTTACAGAAAATTTTGAATATCGATTATTAAGATTTTCCAATCAATAAACGAAATGTATAAAGATTGCGTTTTCGTCATTAAAATAGGTTTTTTTATCGTACATCGTTTTAAAACCAATAGTTTCATCTTTATTGTACTCGTTATATCAAATGCTTTATCTGGAATTTCGTGCAATATTGACTGGAAGAGGTTATTTCCATAAGCAAGGGAATCGTGGGTGGGTTATCGTTTTTGATGAAAGTAATTTAATCGAATCCATCTATATATTTTTATGTTTATTGTAATATTATGTTTCATAAACAAAATCAAACGATAAAAAGTTATTTTTAGACAGTATCTATGAGATATTTTTTATACACTACAGGTAAGTACCAAATGTACTAGTTATTGATTTCACTTGTGTAAATATGCAAAAATAAACTATTTCCGAAACAAGGTGGTCTTATATTAACAAAATGATAAATATTTTTTATTTATAACTACATAAAAATATATACGATATGAATAAATGGTGTTGCAATCACTTATAGCATAATATAATAGGAATTACTTACACTATATTTAATAAATATTTGAATACTAATGAATGATAATCACATAATATGTTTACTAACTTCTTTTTAAAAACTTGTACCGTTGAACATTTTAATAATGGTTTTGCGACTTTTTTCCTCCTTTCAGTAAATTTAATACATCGCGTTGATCTGAAAACATAAAAAAATTGTTATATTATGTTTGTTAAGTAGTTTGATAATTATTACACATAGCAAATATATTATGTAAATAAATTACAGAGAAGCTATCAAACTTATATAATATCTTACTATTCAGAGGACATTTTTTACATAATCAGCCACATAGAAAGTATGCAATGTAAAAATGTATCTTAAGAAACAATCGTATGTACACAAAGATATACTGTGTATATATATAGTGTTTATTGATAGTAATATACACTGTTTCAAATAATCTGAGGGAACAAAACGAAAATTGCATTAAATTACAATAAAATCAAAATATAATGTTATTATTACCTTTTTTTTTAAAAAAAAAAAAAAAAAAATATCTTTATTGAATTTACAAACACACTTTATTATATTATTATGTACAATGAGTAAATTTGAGGAAGGAATAACATTAATGGGGCTGCGAAAAAGGAGCTCACAGTAGAACATTACTACATTTATACATTTTATACATGATTATTATTACCTATAAATTATTTAATCGCTATACTACTATAGAATTATTATATTATTAAACATTTTTGGTGAATTCTTCCGTGCTTCTTTTTGATAAATTATTAATGAAATGTCGATAAATGGGTCTACAACGTTTTTTTGTTTTATGTGATTTTTTAATTATAAATTCCTTTGATGGGGGGTGGTAGCTCTTAACTGCTGGTACAACACTCTAAATTGTATTCAAATAAATAACGATAGTGAAATGAAGAACGAATTAATAAGTGAACTTTTTCAATTTAAAATTAATTGATTTTTGGTGAATTTTCTTCTTGATTTTTTTTCGATATCAAACACAACAAAACTATTAATATAATATTAATAGAATGATTACATGACTGTATGTTTAACAATCAACAAATTAAATTTTTAGAGTAGTAAAATCATTAATTTTAAATTTGTAGTACAACGCGGTTGAGAACACACAAACATAAGCCCATATTGTTTTTTCTCCTTGAAATGCTGTTAGATCACTTATGTAAATTCTGTACGAAAATGTTTTTCGATCTTCCACAGTCCCTGGACAATTTTTTTCTTTCCTGACATTGATGTATGCAATTAGTTTTAGTACTTATACGTATTCAACACAATATTTAGTCAATGTTTATTGCTCAGACGTGTCATAAAATATACGAAATTCACAGTAGAACTGTAATGTAGGTGCCTGTTGAATACTTAGTACCGGTATTCGTGTTGTCAAAACATAGATAATGCGGTGCATATAATACTTGCCTACAATAGTATATTAATTTATCTCACAAAACTCCAGGTTCTCGTGAAATTCCCGACATCCAATTTTAGTGTAAAATAAACTAATTACTAAGGAATCATTGCTTTTTGTCTAATGTTCATTTTTCTTAGTAGAAAGCACAGTGCAGTTGTGCAGTTGCTGCGTGTTTTGTGTTCACAACTTTAATGACTAGAAACGGATGTGGTATAATGCAAAATAAATTTTAACACCAAAACCATGTTGTAAAATATATAATTAGTAAACAATAATAAGGCGCGGGCAAACGAGCGAAAAAAAAGCAAATCGTGTTGGCTTTACCTACAATGTGAATTTAAAGACATTGACGATCTTCAATTACAGTGTCCCTGTGCTACAGGTGTCTTTGAGAATTTTCCGGAAATTATAATAGTTTATAATTATATACCTTAGTTTAATTATATTGTTCAGGTACTAATATTATTATGTTGGTCAACTACGAAAAACGCGCGCTATTCTTATATAAAATACAACAGAATGAATAAGGTCGGATTCTCGATTCTCAGCATTAGAATATACTTTATTTAGTAAAAAGGGAAAAAAATAATACGCCCGGACTACAGTTGTATAAAAATAGGTCGGCTATTGTAGTGTTAGGCCCTGGCATTATATAGATTTCATCGACAACGTGATATTATCATATAATCTGCTCTCTGATCTTGCTATCTGCAATGTCTGAGGATTGGAACTCCCAAATATAATTTCAATCGTAATTTTTTTACATGTTATGCTTATTACTTGTTGGACTATACGTTTAGATAAGTACATTCGTAATGTGGTGAACACATATAATGACTACTAATAAAATATATTGCAAACTGCTTTGCCAATTTTTTTATTATTATTCTGTATTGCATAATGTAGCAAATTGTTTTCAAATATTTAATGGTTACCATAAAACAGTTTCTGCTAATATCTTAGTTAATAATTCTTTAAATACAAATTCTTTGATGATATTGCATTCAAAACAATGCTTAATAAGGACTGCTCTAACCAAAAGTACATTTCATCATCAATTTATTTGAATCATTTTACCAATAATAATTATTAGTATACATCATACATGCATAGATACTAATAAAGTATATCTTCCATTAAAAAATTCATAAATTGTTTTCTTTTTTAAACACAGACCAAATGCTAACTTTTTACTTATTCAATTAGTCTTGTTCACGATTAAATTTTACAAACAGCATGAACAAAAGAGCCAATAGAAGTATGAAGCAAATAACAATACATAACTATGGCTTAGTCGAACTCTAAATATAATTATAACTATGTATAGCTATTATCTAGTTAGGTCAAATATTTTGGACATAATGGTAGACCATTATTTGAAGACTCTCTCTTGGAATATCGAGGCTAATCAGGATTATATAGAGATTTCCATATTCTATAGTCTATACGTATTACGTATAGCTCTCACACGTTCGTAATATTATTATCTATAAACTTTATTAGTAAATTAATATGATAAATAATTACCGAGTAAATATTCACCGAGAGTTTATGTTTGACGTGTAAATATTAAATAAATACCAAATATTTGTGCATGAATACAGTTAAAATGATAAGGACATTATAAGAGAAAGGAAAAATTATGACCGTAATTATTGAATAAGTGAACATTGAAAAGAAAAAGAGATGGTTAAGTCATGTATCTATCATTTTATTTTATAAATATTAACGTAATATCTACATATAATGAAATGAAATTTTGTTGTATTGAATCAAATATTACATTATATAAATATGTTTACGGTGGAGTACTGTAAATGAATTTTAAATAAAAACCCACTCTATACTGAATTTATAAACAGAGTAATTAGGTTATATTATAATGATATATTTATCATTACTATATATCTATATGAATATATACAATCGTATGCAAATGTATAATAGTTTTTTGAGTAATCTCTAAATAAACATAAACGTATCACTCACGGATTTTAACTGGTATTATGTAAAATAACACCTACCGAAAGGTAAAACAAATAAGAAAATTGAAACTTAAGAGAGACAATGCAGCAGTCAATTGTACGAGAATAGGCAGAGCCGGCTTAAAAACGATGTGAGCTGTGGCATAGAACAGAGCCTCGTGCACCGAAACGCTCCGTAGTCTGCCAGGATAAATAAATGATTGGCAATATATGAAGTTGAAAACGGTTTATCCATAGACCGTATATGCGTCAAAAATGCTGTTTATTCAGTCTATTAATCGTCAAATTATAAAATTTTCATATTTTCAATTTTTAAAAATAATTGATACATCTATAATATACTATAGATATTATTTTATTTAAAAAAAAATTTACTTTATACTTACCAAGAATATTTTTATTTATTTTTTTTTCATATTTATTACAAAAAAAAATAAAAAATAAAAAATGTATAGATAACGCAGAAGCATTTATCACAATAATCTTAGTGTTATCAGTTTAAACAAAATGTATTCATCTAACAACACAAATTCATTGTTAGACTAAAATCGGACCGATTCCGATGTCCAACGTTAAACCTAAATACGCAACTATGTAAATAGACCCTGCAAAATCTATTCGCACATAGCTCCAATTTTCACCACACCAGTCCTGAGAATATGAAATGACAAACAGACGAGTTGTGATCATAAATTAATTATATTATTACGACAATACCACCGCGGTCAATCTATCAAAACTTATTATAAGATCCGCGTACTTGGCTTTTTGTTCCAAATGATCATAACACGTGCTGCGAAAATTAAATCAATTGCGGAATACAATGTTTTATCTGTTCAATATTTTACACCGTTAACTAGATTTCCTTCGGCACAATATATTATCAGATGATGTTTAGCGTGCGCAAACATGACCAAACGGTACTGTATAAGTCCACACCACATAGCATAACCTATTATTCCATCGGTAAACACCCTTCCAAAACGCATAAAGATGGACAGAATATATTATTGTAAATATGTGTGGATTGTATAGAAAATACCAAAAGGATTTACATACTTATTTAAGCGTATCTACATCAATCTACGAACGGATTCTTTGAGCAATCAATTTCGAATGTAAAATCACGCGATGTATATAGTAGATACAGTACAATGTTGATCGTGTGTCGAATAACGAGCGCAAAGGATATTATCGACGGCATACATTGAGTAAATCCTCGTTCAATAAATTTTAACTTATACTATCACTGACGACTGCTGTGTATTCAGCAATATCATTCACCCATCCCTGTGTCTTACCCGACCTGTAGAAGTTTCACCCGTTTTTTTTTATACATTGTTTATCGTCATTGACTGGCACTTTCGGAATTAATTGGTAGACTTGGTTTGAGTAAACACTAATGATGTTGGATATAAAAGGAAAATGTACTCACGAAAAAATTTAATCTTGGAAAAGATGGAACCAAAGGACTTAACGTAATCTCTTTATTCATATAGCTGCTGCCTGACTAAAATCAATTACATTTAAGAATTTTCCTCCATTGTTTTTAAAAATAACAATCGTAATATTATTTATAACAAAAAAATATATATTACATACCTACACATATTCAATATGGATTTGATTAAATATTAAAATGAACATAAAATAGTGTACCTATCTAAATATTAGTTATTATTTGCACGATAATTGTTTTGAAAGTAATTATTAAGCATAAGTTACTTACCTTTAAGGGCCGATTTCACCAAATATGCTTTAATCGTGGTTACGGTAATCATGATTATAAGTTAATCGTGATTAAATCTAACTTGGATTTCACCATGCTAATCACGGTTCCATTAATCACGATTACGGTAACCGTGATTATCCCTACTAACCGCGATTAGTGGTACTATCAAACAGCTGTGGCCTACGATAATGTGATAACAGTGACTTAGCTAAGTCTGTATCTACTATCTGGTGACAAAATCGATGTCGTCGAGATTTTCAGTCTTCAGCCCTCTCTTGAATTCATCTAGGACAACGAATTGCGAAGATGACGAACTCATCGTAATACTCCTCCATAATACACATTAATGATACATATTATATACAAATTCAACTCAATAATTTTAATAAAAATTTTCTGTCTTTAGTACAATACACTTCTAAAATTTCTTCATCATTTAACGAGTTAACAAGATCTCTCGCATGAAAATGCGCGATTTTGTGAACCAAATTTTGATTTTGGATATTCCTAAGCAAAGCAAAAGCCATTATAAACAATATTTAAATTCAATACACCAATGAAATATGGCATTAATCATTACTCATTGCAGCACTGTTATAACTTAATACTCATAAGTTAATAGTTATTTTATCACAAAAATCACAAAATCCTGAAATTTTAAAATAAAACCTATAGATTTTACGTATTGTGTACACAGTACATTTTAATAGGCAATAAACTCAATTTAATAAACACATTTGATGTTTCCTTTGACCATTAGATTTTAAAATAACTTAGAAAAACAATTTTTAATAATTTATCAATTTAACCAGTCAATAAATTATTATAAGTTTTACTATTACCAATATTGTAAAAACCGGTACAGAAAATTTAGGAGTGCTAATTAAATTCCCCCCCTCTTGTTGCGCCCATGAGCACCCCATAGTACAAATAATAACTGTAGACACTAGACACTACAACACAGCTGAATATTTCGATTTTCGATCTCCAACTTCCGAGTACGACTTGTGTTAAACTTTTTTAAAATTTAAAACGATTTTTTTTATGCTTATCAAAAACATTAACAATAACAAACAACTGATTACTGATATGGAAATTCCTAACCGTGATTAACAACGCTAATCGGCCGAAATTGGGCGATTAGTTCTTAATCGTGATTACGCAGCGGTTACGCTTAACCAAGTTTGGTGAAATCCAAAATCTCTGGTTATCAATATTAATCGTGATTAAGGTTAGTTAACTGCGATTAACTGTGTTAGTGAAATCGGTCCTAAGTTGTACAATATAAGCAGTACTATTTTCTAACTTAAGTAAAATTGTTTTCATGAATGTCATTTTTTAATTTAAGTCATAGTAATATAATAGCTTAAGTTATAATTCTTCTTAAGAATCGAATATGAACAGTCTTCGGTAGTACATGGGTAAGTATCTCCACCTGTCACGTTGTAGGCTGCGGGGTTTGATTCAGTACCAGGAAGCTATTTGACACGGTCCCTTACTGTGGATGTGCTTGGGGTGTTATATTATGTGTAAAATTGCAATTGCAAAAATATACGAAGATTGTACGGGTTTGAACGCGCTAGACTACACGTCGAAAGTCGACGTGTTATTGCTGGGCTACCACCAGCACTGCGTCTTATCTTTCACTCGCGATTTTAAACCTGTGCAGGTGGAGGGTGTCTGCATTGTATTTCTAAGGAAAGATATCGCATCGTATCAATAATATTATGGTATACTATATCAATATTTTCAAACAGATAATAGAGTTCTGTTATTTAGCTAATCACGGACACTGAACATTTAAACTTCGTTGATATTACTGTGTATTTTGGCTTAAAATATAAATAACCGAGAGAAAATAAATACGAGAAAAGAATACATTAAAAGAAATACATTTCTGTAACACTTTAATTCCTGATTCAGAGCACAAAATGTGTTGTTTAATCTTAGCCGAATAGATCGAGGCAAGACAAAACCAATTACGGAAACTGTATACCGTTCTACTGTTTTTATTTGGTAACACGTTTCTAATTCCCAAAAATCTTTCAATAGTCTCTCTATGAGAAATAAAATTTAACATAGATCGTAGAGTATCTGTATTTCTTAAATGTCGCGTATATAATGTCGAAATAATAATTGTTATCAATGTATATAAACTATGTAGTATACTATATAATATACCCATATGATGTGTTGTCATGAAAAAAAAAAATAAAAAATAGCATAACAAAATACTTAAATTAACAAAAATGATCTTAATAGGTACAACTTTATAGTTTGCGTTTACTCATTAAATTTATACATTTAATGTGAACGTATGATATTTTTAGTATTAAATTATAATCCTGATCAATTTTTAAAACGATATTTATTTTATTAAATGTGAAGCATTATTAAAAAATTATTATATTAAGTAACTAATAATATTTATATTTTTTGTTTTAATCGTGATGTCGATTTGGAGGGGGGCTGATTTGGGAAGTTGAAAGGGCTAAGCCTCCTTAGTTCCTCAAAATTTTGCTTATGATACAGTCATAATAATACTTCTTATATTATATCCGTTACAATTCCAACATACGTGTGACACTTACAGCTGGTAAAGTTAGCTTACGGTTTCGATTTCGAACATAACAAACGATATTATAACAATATAACCTAATATCGATGATCTTATACATATATAAATATTCTCCGTTTGTTTTTTCGGCTGCATAATTTTCCATATTATAGTGGTTATGTTCATCGTAATGGTCTACGAGTATACGTATATGGTATACAAACATAATATAATGATGCACTATTAGGTGATAGTGTTTCTTTATTATTATTGTTATAAATAGGGATAGTTACGTGGGTATTGTCGCAAATAAACAGCACCGAAACCCACATCAAAACTGTAGGCAATCGCCACTAAGTCTAAACAAGACGAAGGGAAACGCTACAATATCCGAAACCGATCGAAGGTTATTAAGTTGGCCATCTGTAAAACGAGAACCTATTTATTTTGCTCTTTCTTTCTTTCCCATCCCGGCAGTCATAAGTATTATGCATAATAATATGTGTTATATAATATGTATCACGATCGTATAACTAAAATACCGTACAGTCATTTTTTTTTTATACATTTTGATGCTGCAGATGGATCACGCACCGTCATGAAGTAGACCGATGGAGTCACTTCCACGGTTATCCAGCCGATGGGCACCATCAATGCGGATACGGGTGCGACCTCGCAGTAATATTATGTTATATTATTTCAACGATTTATTTCTACCAATATAAATAATACAATAAGTGCTAAAATCGAAGATCAAAAACTGTTTATAATATTGAAAACGAGTATAACATAAATCGGTAGAGGTAATGATGTATAATATATAGATAATATACCAGGGGGTCTCCAACCTACGTCAAAATTTTTTAACTAGCCCGCCAAGCTAATTTATGTTTTGAAAGTATTAAAATAGTTTTCAAATTATTAATTTCCTATTCAAAAAATAATTTATTAGACTATAAATTATAGACTACATTTATTTTTTCAGATGTTGTTTTCTACAACTATATTAAAATAAAATATATACAATTTTAAATGGTCTGAAAACCATTCTCGAATATCCTCGATTAAATTTTCTATCTATGCATCCCTAAGTAATTTTGGCCCACGATTCCGAAGCAAATTTAAAATTTGGCTCTCCGTAAAAAAAAGTTGGAGATGCCTGATGTATACCTAAGGAACTACAACAACAACAAAACACGGGGAAAAATCGTAGCCAAATCGACGACGACGATGCCCTTATAGTCCTGGAGCAAGTATGCGATGATGGTCGGCAGTATCCATCACGAGACCAGACCGTTCACACGAAACGCAGCTTCCCTGGACATCTTAGACATCGCAGTCGACGGTCGACCAATCGGTTGCTCCGTGTCCGCCCGACTGGTACCCGACTCGGTTTCCGTATCGTCCGTGCACGACATGCGATCCGACTTCCACACATTTCCTGTGGACCGCGGTGACCGGAACCTGATCGTGGTGAACGCGATTGTACCCTTCGCAGGTCCACCGCCAACGGGGTACATGGAATACCGTGCTGTACTGCGTGGTCACCGACAGCCCGTCCGCGTTTCACGCACCACCACGTACCGCAGCCGTCGTTGCCGCCACCGCAGCTTTTTCAGCCTTATAGCTTTGGCCACCGCTGCAGCCTTCTGAGCTTTATCCTTTGCCTCTGCCGCCATTACCGCCGCGTTAGCGTATTTGGCCGTAATCAGTACCATACCGCTGCCGGAATCATGTTTCACTCGTTTGGCCGAATGTTCTTCCGTGTCGTCGTGGTCGCGTTTGGCCGACAGTGCTGCGGTGTACTTACAACGACCAAACCGATCATTTTAGCCAAGAGTTGTGAAAATTCGGTGAAATCGAAGAAAAAAATATCTGCAGCTAATAACGTATTGGTAACGGAAATTATTATAATCGATAAATGTTTTTTTTTTTTTTTAACGAACAATATAATCTAAATTTTACTGTTTAATATAGATTACCATGGTCACAGAGATTTTTTTTTTTTTCTTTTGTGCCAGTTTTATTCTTTCGTAAAATATCCACAAGAATTACCGATATTAATGAAAAAACAAAAAAGAAGTGAGCGCTTACTTATCAGTCTCAGATCTGAAGCGTTTCCACAACATTTATTGTTTTCGTGTACCCAACTGCACCGCCTGCACTGCGTCTTATCTTTGCGTGTGGCACTGTCATTCGATTCATGGCTACTGTGGTTTAACCGGTACGTAGTTGTTTACGTATATTTTATAAATGTTATGTCAACGATCGATTGAACCATGAAGTTACATTTAGATAGATATACCATAATAGTGTATAATACCTATATATAATGCATTTTGAAAATATACCATGACTCGGTATAGCGTAGATATACATAAATGTAGATATATTATATGTTATATGCACCACGAGACTCATAGGATGTATGGCCAAGGGGAGATGTTATTTTTATTATTTTTTAGCATAAAAAAACAAGTACAATGACATAATTGGTTGACAAAACCACTAAGGCGTCTACATGTATTTATATATTCATTTCCCGGAAACAATTCCTTTTCACTCTATAAATCGCGCAGCGCAGCCACCATTGCCGAATCTTCGTGTGCACAAGCAAAGTCAAAAATACCCGTAGTAATTATTATTATTATATTTTTTTTCACGTATCCCTCGGGTTTTTATAACCACCTACACGCACATGTACGTAGATCCTGTGGACTGGAAAACGGACCACCATCGGCACGTAGACATTAGTACAGCGCGATTCACTATTTCTGCGCGCTCTGTATACAAACACCCCGCACACCAACACATTAAGGTAGACACACGCGTACACAACGCAATGGTAATACTGATAATACGAACGAATTAAACAAGATTATAATATTATATCAATAATTTATTGAATTTTCCATCACAGCGTCGAACACTGCAGAGCATTACTATATTACATAATAATATAATAATATATATCACGCAATACACGTCTGCGGGGAACGAACTACAAATTTGATACGAACACTGAGCTACGGAAGACTGCCAATTTTTTGTGATTTACGTGTTCGTCGAATGTCATAATATTATGGTATTATAGTATATAATATTATGATTAATGAGTCTTCAGTTCACGTTCATGAAGACGACTGACAACGGCCCTCACCCGATTGATTAAATATGTTAATATTAACCGTAGAAAATCGTATTATAACGTTATCTAACGTAACGCGTGTGTAGGTGTAATGTTTTGAGTACTTGCGTGGTATTTATCCCCGGATGCAAAACGGCTAGCGGTTGTGACCGCAATGGCATCGATTGACAGTCACTGATCCCGTGTTCATATTACGAACCGGTCAACTATTATTAAATCCCACCAATCGAGGAAATATTATCGTGCAAAGTGCACTGCGGTAAATCGGAATGGTGACTTGAGAGCACGATATGAACGTGGATCATAAAAGTGGTACGATTTAAGGGTGAGCCGTTCGCATTTATAATCCACCCCTGCAGTTATCCCGTTTGAAGACGTCAAGAACATATATTCTACCGAAAGACGAACGAAATATCATTGTTTTCTTTCTTTTTTATTAATTACCTATATTATATTATTATATTGGTAATAAAATATATGAATGTATTTTGGTTTTCATCGTAATTCATTTTTTTTTGTCGGTAAACTTAAGATGTTTCACATTGTTATTGTCAACGTACCTACTGCAATTGTCAATTTTTTATCTTAGTTATTATCCATACGAAGTTTATGATATAGAAAATAGAGTATAGACCAGAGGTGGTCAATTTGCGGATTGCGTCTTATTAACAATAACTAAAATGTACTTGTTATTATAATGAATTTAAATTTTTTTTGTATACAATTAAAACAAAATATTATACTGAAGTAATATGTAGTTTGATATGTTCATGGGCTATATAGGCTATCATTAATAACTTAGATCAAATTATTAAAATAATAAAATATAACAATCTTGGCTCTTGATATAATTGAATTTATCTATGTGGCTCGTGAATTTATTGATGTTGACCTCCTCTGATATATACTATTGTTGAGTTTTGTTTTTTCAGACGATTAGCTACTGTAATATACCAACTGTTTTTAAAAATGTTTTTGCAGTACAATTACACCGTTTACGAACGTTTCCAGAGAGGTATCGTTTTGCGTTGATCCTATTCTAGTTTATCATGCGATTTGTGCCATATTTTATTCAAATAAAAATAGTATTGGTCATATAGAAAACGTGTAACAGAAAATAAAACAACTAATAACTTATTTAATAATTTATTAGATACAAGGTTGTAGTAATATAATTATACAAAATGACGTAGTATTATTATCAACAAGGAAAATGCTACAAAAGTATATAATAATTATTAAACTAAACAATTAAATAATGTTCATTCACTATTTAATTACAAAAACAACTATCGAAATAAAATATTTAAGAAGTCCTTTGATCGTTTTACCAAATTAATGAAAAAGACAGGTCCATTTCCCCAGCACCCCCACCTCTGAATTTCGGGTCGATACCGACTGCAATCGTTTGTACCTCGTTTGTACCTGATTGTACCTCCAGTCCCTTCGTTTGTACCTCAACGGGTTTTAAGTTATCCCTGTTTTACTTGTGGGGGTGCCAGGGAAATGCCAACACCCCCACCTCCGAATTTCGGGTCGAAACCGATTGCAATCGTTTGTACCTCGTTTGTACCTGATTGTACTTCCGGTCCCTTCGTTTGTACCTCAACGGTTTTTAAGTTATCACTGTTTTATTATATCATGTATAAATTATTATATCATGTAATGAAATCGAGTACACGTTAACGGTTGAACATAAAAATATGTATTTATAAATTATTATAAAAGTAATAATAATAAAGAAATGTATTATTTTAAATTTTCTATTTAAAACAAGTAGATTTTAGGAACGTCTTGTTTCTCAATAAAAAATAACAACTATCGTGTTCAAATTGATCCAGTGGTATTTTGTTTGATTATTATTATCTAATATTTAAATATTTTATCGTACAGTTTGTATAATAAATAATTTTACCTATATATTATTTATTTTTATATTATTTATTATGAGATTTTATTTACATGTATATCCATAATAAAGTTTATCTATCAGAACCTTATTATTTTTTATTTTCTTATAAAACGAAGGCTTCGGTGCTGAAAAATCACCTTTTAACCTTAGAATGTGTACCTACCACATTTAATCATAAAAAAGCACTGAAAAAAATACTAAAAAATATTAAAATAAGAAAAAAAAATCAAAATATAAACAATAATTATAATTGTTTTGCTAAAATACATTCAACTTTTAAGATCTACTTGAAAATATAAAAAATGCATTTTAAAATAATTAATTTTTTTTAAAATTTTTGATTTAGTGAGAATATTATAACCTATATCATAGGTGGGCAAGTTATTTCTATTGAAGTATGGAAGATTAAAAAATAAATAAACGAGTTCTATTGAAAATAAATTATATCGATATTTTTAAAAAAATTAAGTATAAATTTTTTTCAACACTTATTATGTGAACTAAGTAAGAGGTATTCCTCATATAGTGGATAATAAACAATAATCATCTACATAACGTACACCATTAAATTTTGGTTAAAAAGTTGACTACTCTATTATTGTGAGGTGAGTGTCTGTGTCAATTTCGTTGAATTTTCAACTATTTAAACCAAGGGTCGGCAATCTTTTTTAATTCGTGGGCTGTATTTTTTTTATAGTTTTTCATTGAAGGCAGCATTAAAAATTAAAAGAAACTTTAATAAAAATACAGTTTTAAAATACAATATCAATATATTTATTTATAATAAAATTGCATTAAACTGCACTAAACACATAACTACAAAATTTGTAAATATCAGAAAAACATTTGTGGTATAATGTTGCTATATTATTACTTAGTACATTTGATTAGAACTTAGACATCAATTATTGAGATAAGCTCGTACCATTACTTGTAAACATATAATAGCTAAAAATCAAAAATATACAATGAATGCTTCAGATTTATAAATTGAGATAAAAAAATTTAAATTTTTATACACTACCAGTGCCGAAAAAAAGGTACGTGACTAAATGCGGTCCACGGGCCGCGCCTGGTTTAAACAAAAGAACCGATAGCACAATTATTGGAAACTGCCTCTTATAATAAGCCGCCACCACCTGCACGATAATATTATTGTTTTCATTTTGTGAGAAGATTATTTCACCGAATACCGAACAATCCCTAGCCACTATAATTGTTTACTTTTTATTTGTTCATCAGCGAGATAACAAAATTCAAAGATTTTCCGTTAAATGTACATGAGTAATTTTTGTATTGATAGGTGGTGGTTATATTATAGTGTATACGTGTATAATATTCGTCCTAAGAAATGTTATAACATTGTGTATCTTATTCATTTTAACTTGTGAGAGTCATGAGAAATGCCCCATTGCTGTTCGTCAATATTAATTATATTTTGATTTTAATGTACATTTTCTTGTCATCAACAGTTTTGGTATTTTGTTCTACGTATTATATGGTATGTACTTATATTTTATTAATTCATAATTACTATTAAGAACGGCTGTTAAATTAATATATTTTTTAAGTACTAGAGCTATTGAAGTCTAATTCTTTGAAATGTACAGTATTGTACACTTGAACATAAAATAAAAGTTATAATTTTTAATTGTGAAATTTTTTACTAAAGGTATTTAAACATTTTAAATGAAAGAAAATAAATAAATAAATTTAAAATTATTATTCAATTTGAATTTTTATATAAAATTTCCCAGGTTAAACCGACAATTATATGCACTTTTGTTTTTATAAATTTTCTTAACATATAAAATTTTATAAATTACAATTACATGCGTATAGTATATTTATTTATTTAATTATTTGTTTATTTAACGCAATGTAGTTCGGCAATTACAGAGGAAGAATAGATTAAAATAGGTATAAGTTCAGTGAATAATAATAATTTACAATATTTATAACTTAATTTTTATAAAATATGATGGTAGTGATTCGATAATAACAGTGATAATAATTGAATGATTAACAAAGTTTTGGAAATTTATACAAATTTATATAAACAATTTATTTAAATTTCAAAAATTTATTGAGACTTATCGAATAGGAACTCAGAAAACTCTCAAATTTCAAATGACCCTAATAGAACAAAAACTCGTTTTAAATGTACCTAATCTCTAAAAAAATATTCAAATAAATGTTTAGTGAATATTGTAAGTTCCTACTGTCATCACTTTTTGAATCACAATGAGAAAAAAAAATCACAATTGATATGTAGATAGGTTGATGTTTTTCTATTAAGATCGTAAATAATAATATCCATTATAATATTTTTGTTAATACATTTGATTAAAATATACAAATACAAAAAACGTATTGTAGTGGGAGTAGGGAGTATTAGTTAAAAAAGGTCTTTTTTCCGTTTATTTAGATTTTTTTTTAAATGTTAGATTCTGAACGGAGTGATGGAATCTATTGATTTTACAATGATGTGTGTTTTTTGTGTCTGACGACAACTTTTTTTGCAGTAAAAATACTTCGATTTACTTATACAGCAACTTTTCTGAAAGGAAAGTGAATGTAGATGGTACTTGGGCAAGAATAAAATCCAACTTTTTCAATACTTTTTTAAAAAATCGAAAAAAACGTTAAAAAAATTACGAAAAAACGGGAAATTTTACGAAAAATCACGTTTTTACAAAATACATTTTTTTAAAATGCTCTAACTGATAAACCAAAGACCGCAACAATTTAAAATTTTCACCAAATCTTTATATTGGAGTTCTCTATACATGGTTAAGTTTTTAAAGTATTTTGACATATTTTGACTTATTTATAGACAATTTAAATTTTTTTAAACCTCTATAAAATTTAATTGGCTGAATTTATTTCAGCCAATTAATAAAATAAATTTTTATTCAGAAACTTTTTTTTAACATTATGGAGTTAAATATTTTAAAAGATATTTATTAATTCAAAAGCATACATACTGAATTTATAGATATCCTTAATAATTTACTTACCCACAAATAAAATGAAAATGGATCATTAATACTATATAATTTAAGTTTAGAAATGAAAAGAGAGTGGTTTACTTTATCAAATATTTTTCAAAGTCCATATATATTACATCAAGTTGTGCCTTAAAACTAAAGCCATCAATTATTGATTGTTTAAAAATACATAAATTAGTAATTGTTGATCGGCCCTTTCGAAATCCATGTTTTTTATTGCCGATGATACGTTCGAGAAGGGGTGATATAAATTACATAAATGTTATTATTATTTTATAATAATAGTGATGGTAATAATAAAACAGAAAAATAACTAAAAAAATTAATTCAATAATTTTGTAAATACATATTAAAATGCATATTCTTTTTATTATGGAATAAAATATAAAATTGTTAAAAAATAGGTCGATATAACTATCTAATTTAAAAGAATTTTTTTTTTTGAACTCACCAAAATCAAAAAAATATATATTTGCCATACTTGTCACGCTCGCATTTTTTGATAAATAGTACAGTTGATGTATTTGATAAGAAAACCAAAAAGCTAAGAAGTCCAAATCATTTATGTTGGACTGAATTAAAAAAAGAAATTGACTTTAATATTTCTCCGAAATACTTATATTTAATAATAAAAGAAGATCGACATGGTATTTTTACAAAATTAAAAGATACAGTCAAGGTACCTATTGATAAAGATCAAAATGCAGTTCAAACTTCAGACGAATTTTATGAAAGCGATGAAAGTTCCTTAGAGTCAGCTACAAAATTAAACTTTAAAATTACACTTTCAAAACAAGAATGGATGCATATTTATGATTACCAGCAAATACAAATTTATAGAAGGTCTGATGGAAAAAATATTAATCGATCGTATCAGACTTTAAAGCCGTTTGAATGGTCCAGATTAATCAATGACCATTTCTATGCGTTAAATAAACTTCCTTGCACAATAGCTTATAAGAATGCCAAAGTCAATCCAAATGGAACGGTTTTTCTTAAAGTTCAAGGAAAATGATGTGTATGTTCAAGCAATTTTCATGGTGAAATTTTAAACCAACCAGAACCTGCATCCAAAGTAATTATAGACTGTACGTACCAAGGACATTTCAAAGGTTGTAAAAGTACTAAAAAACGGAGACTAATTGGAGAAAAACGAGAGGAACTAAAAACAAAATTGGTGAATGAAAACTAATCTGCAGCTTACATATAGAAAGTAGAAGCTAAGAATATCATGCAATATGGAGATAAAGAACCAAGTCATTTAATGTCGTTAAATGCAATGCGAATTTTAAAACATAAGACTCGAAAAGAAGATCAATTACATTCTGACCCTATTATAGCTTTATCGATATTAAAAGGTACTCCATCCTATAGTCATATAATCTATGATATATCATATGACAAATTTTTTGTGCAATATAGGGCAACGACCGAAATAAATTCATATCGCTTGTACGCAAAAATACAAAAATTCCAAAAATAACTATAGATGCAACAAGGGGTGAAGTAAAAAAGACTATTTTGATATCTGGGAGAAAGACTTCAAATATTTTTTTGTATCAAATTGGAGTAAGAGATGCTAAAAATGGGTGCCAATTTTCAGTAGGACACATGCTTTCGGAAAAACATGACCATAATACAATTTCTTACTGGTTATCTGAATGGTTAATAACAAACATTCCTGGCCCAAAAATTATTGTAACTGATCAGTCGTTGGCATTAATGATTGCAGTCACAAAATCATTTACACAATATTCACACTTGACTAAATATATAAGTGTTTGTTCTTCATTAATCTTAGAAGAACCTGGAGTTGAATTGCCATCAGCTATGATTCGTAATGATTTTAATCACGTCATGTATCTCCTAATTACATGGCCTGAAATAAAACAATCCAATTTCCGAGTAAAAAATTTTTACCTGAGGTCGATAGGGTTATTAATTTCCAACACTGATTATTTAGATGTAAAAATAGTATTAAGACATATTCTTACTGTTTGTTTGTATGAAACGGATGGATTAAATTCATATAAAGAATCAACACCATGTGAAATATCTAAAAAGTACTTGAAACAAAAAATTGCAACGCATGAGGTAGATTTGGACTCACTTGTAACCTCAGAGGAAGTTGAAGACGATAATAATGACTTGGAAGAAAATGATGATGATTTGATTCCAAAAATCACAAGTACGATATTTGAAGAATTAAAGGTGATATATGAAAATATTAAAATCGAAGCAAATAATTATGATAATGGAGACCACGATAACATGCAATTCCACCCATCAATTGGAGAAAAATTATTGAATTTTTGTAAACTAATACCTTGCTGGTCGGCAATAATGGTACCAATATTTAACTATGGAGATATCACCGAAAGTAGTGCAACTTCCGAAAGTCTTTTTAATGACTTAAAATCAAAT
This sequence comes from Chaitophorus viminalis, assembly GCA_025469195.1. NCBI lineage: Eukaryota > Metazoa > Arthropoda > Insecta > Hemiptera > Aphididae > Chaitophorus > Chaitophorus viminalis. The sequence goes on from JAIPRK010000620.1 coordinate 160,925, forward strand.
ATTTTTAAACATAAGACACTTCCTTTACGTATTGATCAATTTATAAAAATCCACATTAATTCAATAATTGGTTCAATAAATATAGTTGGCAGCAAACTTAGTGAGTCAAAAAATGAAATTAATAAGGAGGTTTTAATCGAAAATCACGATGGAGATGAAGATAGTGATGAATATAATTATTGTGAAAAGTCAATTTATAATACTGTTGATAATTCTAAGGATCGCGTCTTTTACAAAGCTGAGGAAAGTGAAGACGAATCGAATGAATTTAGTTTAGACTTTGAGAAAAATGAATCGTATGAAAATTGGAGGGGACTTGGAAAAGAGCCTACAAAAAAAAAAGAGTAACTACCTTAACAAAGATCCTAACATTTTATTGTACAACGAAGACAGTAAGAATAAAAGTCGAACCATTGGCATCTTAAGAAATGGCAATAATTCAATTTTAAAGCCAATATACATCGACGGATTCAATTACACGCTTACTAATACTTGCACTTTTGATAGCATTGTGCATATTTTATGCACTTCATATGTTGATAGTTTGCAGTACTCTTTGCATATTGAGCAAGAAAAAAAAAAAGAAAAGATTTTTGAATTAATTTCTAGTGCCGTACGAGATGGCATTAATGTCCAAACATATCGTAAAAGAGCTATTTTATTAAAAGAAGTAATAAATGAACTGCAACCATGGACTGAACTTCTTAGTGGACTTAGAAATATAAATTGTTCGAGTACAGTAGAATTTATAATTCGTAAACTATTCATAAATGATCCCAGTTTGACAACAACAGACACATGTAACCATTGTGCATATAACAAGAGGAGAAACAATGTTGTAATCTCTATTACATTACCAACAGAAAATTTAGATTTTTTGAACGATGCACTATCTTCAATTTTTCAAAAAAAACCAAAATTATGTGACATTTGTAAAATAAATAATATTGAATACACTTATGAGCTAGGGATCCATTTATTTATTGAGCCATCTATCCCCATAACAAAACGACAAAAAGGATGTCAGGATCTGGATCTCTCTCTAATTTTAAATAATATTCCCAAGACACTTTCGGTTCAAGATAAATTGTATCATCTTCGAGGTATTATTAATTTCA